>JBCEWC010012244.1:0-16011 GCA_038996855.1 Solanum aculeatissimum
GGAAGAACCCATAACTAATTGGAAAGCTAAAAATCAAATTTAAAGAGTTAGGGTTCATAGGGTCTTCAAGGATGAAATAGAATCTTTTACTCAAGTCCCACATACCTCTTATCCAAGCAATCAATTGAAGAAAGGTACAAGAATCTAACGTTTTCCCCAAATTTCCTTCAAAGCTTCAACAATGGTGTTCTTGGTGGTTGAGAGAATTTTATGAGGTTTAAAAGTGTTAAAAATATATGAATAAGGGTTGGGGTTATATCCAATAGGTTTAACGTACTTTATGAGGCCTAAAAAGGGCCTAGGGATCAACCAAATTACAAGTTAACCCTTAATGAGGCGGAAATATCAATGAACTCAGGGCCAGACGGAGGCCCAAATGGCCCATTCAAGCTTTAACGGTCTATCTAGGTGCTCAGTAAGACTTACCTTAGTCAAATAAACAGACCACAGCTTGGACAAGGCTCTGCCCAACTTGACGGACCACCAAACGATCTGTTTGAGGTCTTACGGACCGTGGGGTGGTCCGTGGACCCTAACTTAGTTTGTGGGGTGGGTCCTGGCCACCCCATGCTCTCTGGACCATTTTAAGGGAGGCCACATGGACCGTGACAAGTTTCACGAACCGTATTTCATGCCTTGGGACATTTCCAAGGCCTATCTCCAATGTCTTCCAAATTTCAGGCAGTCCTACTCTTTTGGCCATAACTTTCTCATCCAAACTTGGAATTGCGTTAAACCAGTTGCGTTGCAAATATAATTCAAAGATATTTCATTTTATATGTAGTAGCCCACATGGTTCAACCTACATCAAAAGTTGTGACCGTTTAAATTACACTGTCGAAACTATCCCTCTAGGCCACCAACTAGCCCATTTTGCGTTCGGCCACATAAGCTCAACTCGTGGCTACCAAAACTTAACCATGACCAATATTACATCATATAAGTTCAAACATAAGAAGATTTCAAAAAATTTTGGGTTGTTACAAATGCATACTCATATCATAATCCTTGAGGAGCTCTGTCCACCTTTTTTGCCTCAAATTATGATCCCTTTGTGTGAACACATATTGGAGAATCTTGTGGTTGATGAACACATCCACATGAACCCCGTCTAAATAATGATGCCATATTTTCAAGGAAAACACCATGTTAGCTAATTCAAGATCATGGGTGGGATAATTACGCTCGTGCACCTTTAGTTGCCTCGAAGCATATGCTATGACTTTGCCACTTTACATGAGTACACACCCCAAAAACCCTTGAAGCATACCAATAACCCACAAACCCTTGTAACCCTTCTAGTAGAGCCAAGATAGAAGTGGAGGTAAGCTTGTCTTTCAATGTTTGAAAGTTCCTTTCACATTCATTGGTCCTAACAAATTTTTCCTTCCTTTGTGTCAATTTTTTCAAAGGGGAAGAAATTGAAGAGAAACCATTCACAAACCTCTGGTAGTACCTCGCTAAGCTTAAGAAACGTCTAATATTCGTTGGAGCCAAGGGCCTAGGATAAGTTTTTATCGCTTTCATCTTTGTAGGGTCCACATTAATTCCATCACCCAACACCACATGCCCTAGAAATGTACCTTATCTCAACAAAAATTCACATTTATAATAATTAGAAAACAACCTATCATCTCTCAAAGTTTGCAATGCTACCCTCAAATGATTTGCATGCTATTATTCACTTCGGGAGTAAACCAAAATGTCATCTATGTATAAAACAAAAAACATATCAAGGTAGGGTTGAAAAACCCTATTCATAATATCCATAAATATTGTTGGTGCATTAGTTAAGCCCAATGACATCACAACAAATTCAATGTGCTCATATCTAGTTCAAAAATATTTCTTGTGAATATCACTCCCTCATCCTAATTTGATGGTACCAGGACCGACGATTAATCTATGAAAAATGACTAGCCCCTTGTAGTTGATCAAATAGGGCATATATCCGTTGCAAGGGATACTTATTCTTTATGGTGGCCTTATTGAGTTGTTGGTAGTCAATGCACATTTTGAGGGAGCCATCCTTTTTCCTTACAAACAATGCACTGCACCCCAAGGTGACTTGGTATGACCCTTATTCAATAAATTCCTCAATTGTTCCTTCAACTCTTTTAACTCCGTCGCGACCATACGGTAAGGGAAAATGGAAATGGGTTGTGTGCCGGGGAGGAGGTCTATACCAAAATCTATTTCCCTTTCAGGAGGAACACCAAAACGCTCATCAAAAAAGACATCAAGAAACTCATTGACCAGTGTAACCTACTCAATAGGAGGGACTTTAGACTCAACATCCCTAAGCTTTACAAGATTGTAAATGCAACCCTTCGAAATCAATTTTTGAGCCTTAAGACAAGAAATGAACCTACCCTTAACCAATAAATTATGACTTTATCACTCAAAGATGGGCTTATTAGGAAATTTGAATTTAACCTTGTGAGTTCTATAATTAATAGAATCATGGTATGCATGTAACCAATCAATCTCAAAAGTGATGTCAACGTCTACCATCTTAACCTAAGCAAAATCACAAAGCAATAATTTGTGCATTATAGACATGGGATAACCCTTATAGACTCTACTAGCAATAATGGACTCACCAATGGGGGTAGACACCTCAAAGGGTTCACACAATAATTTAGGACACACATGGAGCTTATTAGATACAAAAGGAGTAATGAAAGAAAGAGTGGCCCTCAAATCTAATAAAGAATACACATCATAATAAAAAATCTTTAACAAACTGGTAAAAATATCGGGCACCTCATCCACTCCTTGCCTCCCTTGAAGAGAATAAAACTAGTTGTGTTGTGGATCACCCCCTTGTTGACATACTTGTGCCCTTTGATCAACATGAGTACCTTGCCCTTGTGGACGACCATCTTTACCCTTGTTTTCAGCATATGGACAATCAACAATTTTGTGGCCCATCCTGCCACACCCAAAACATGCACCCGTGTTTCTCCAACATGTGCAACTATGATTTCTCCCATATTTTGGACACCTAGGATGAGTCACTCCACCGTTGCCACCTTGAGCCTTAGGGTTAGGGACCCTATCATTAGCAAATCTTTAGTTTTGAGAATTAGATGACCCTTGATCTTGAAATTTGTGGCCTTGTTGGAAATGACCATCCTTAGCACCTTGAAAACCACCATCATCTCGAGCCCTCTTGGACTTCCCATTCCTTCTCTTTCTAAGATTCTATCCTTAAAGTTGCTCGGGATAAGTCATTATCCGAGACTAGTCCATATCAACCATAAGCATGGTGGTTCAATATTCTTCATTCATTAAATCGAATACTCTCGACACAAACTTGTTCATCCTTTCCCTAGATTCGGCAACCAAGTGAGGAGAATATTTTTAGAGCTTGTAGAACTTAAAGGAATACTTTCCCACACTCATAGAGCCTTGTTTAAGATTCATGAACTCCATAATCTTTGCTTCTCTCAATTCAAAAGGAAAGAAACGATTGAGGAAGGAAACCTTGCATTCCTCCCATTGGATGGGATCATTGCTCTCGCTCTCTATCTTCCATTGAGTAAACCAATTTTTGGAAAGGCCTTTGAGTTGGTAGGATACAAGTTCTACCTTATCTTCCAAACTAACCCCCATTATAGCAAGCACTTTAACAATCTCATCAATGAATTCTTGGGGGTCCTCTTCTGTTTTGGAACCATAAAACTCTGGAGGGTTCATCCTTATAAAATCCCTCACTTTTGAAGCCAGGATGGGAGCATGAGGATCTTGGGATCCTTAGTTCAATTGGTTAGTCATGGCTTGTGCCAACAAAGTAGTGACATTTTATTCGGCATGCAAGACCCCTACTTCTTCTTGGGGAGCTTGAGGAACTAAAGGGGCAAATCACCCTCGGGTGTAGGAACTCTTTGTGGTATTCTCCTAGGCGGTATAGTCTAAAAGAGTGAAAGGCCATCCATTCAGAAAATGAAACATTAATTTAATTCTATAGCATGACATAGATTATGAAAGAAGTGAATTATTTCCTAAAATGCCTCATAGCCTCCTATTCATAGTTGTGGCGTGCTTCTTAACCATGAACAAGACTCTACTTGACATGGTGTGTTGGATTTTTTAGGACTATTTACAAACCTAGTGCTCTGATACAAAGCTTATCATGACTCAAACCTAGGGCCTAGATGTGAAACGGTGAATAGGATGCTCAAAGGCAACACAAACAAGCCTCTTAACATATCATTCACACATCTTTGGTTGCGAAAGAATAATTAAACAATCAAGTAAGTAACAAATAATTCTAGGGTAAACGTGACTTTGGACTCAAGCTATGGGGTTATTTTAGGAAAGAGGACTTTCATGAATCACATAATAAATAAAGTCTAAAGGGTGGGTAAGTATGACTCACGCTATGGGGATGTAATCGGGACATGGGACTTCCATCATATCATCAACAAATACCAATACATAGAAGGGATTAGGGACTAAAGGAAATCTTTCATAATAAGATAAACATGATGGGAGTCAAGCTCACAACATACATTTCTATATCAAACAACACCTCTAATATGAAAAGAACGAGGTCCAAGACACCTCTCGGGCTCACCATAAAAAAATAAGTGTCGAAAAATATACAAGTCTTAACAAAAGCATAAAAGTAAAGTAGATATTTTCCACGAAGCGGAGGACTCACCAATAGAGATATTCAAATAATCCAACTTGCCATGTGGAGGATGAGGATGAATATGAGCTCTGAACCCTGCATGGTTAGATCATGTAGGCAAAGAAAATATGTGTTAGTACTTTGAATGTACTAAGCATGCGGGGTGCAATGCAACAAGGAAACCTAATCCAGAAATTAAAAATATGCCTATTCATAATGAATGGATACAAGCTCAATATGACATGAATGATCAATGCTTTTGCTAAAACGTGCATGAGGAATAATTAAATCATATGACATAACATACATAGGTGGGAAAGGACCATAACTGATAAATAAGACAAAGTGAGCTACTACTTGGAATTCCGATATTCACTCCACACCAAAAAAGGAGTGGCTTACTTTTCCAAGGTAAACCATCCACTCACCTTACGAAATAACCTTTTTGGAGAGAGTTGTCAATATCCTTACCTTACAACATGGCCTTTTTGGAGGGTGTCACAAGATGTCCTTATCGTACGCATGGCCTTTTCAGTTGGCGTGATAAGATACATTTACTTTATGACATAGCATTTTTGGTATGTTTTAAGATATGTCCTTACCTTACTATATAATCTTTTCGGTAGGAGCTACAATGTATTCTACCTTATGATATGACCTTTTCGATAGATATCTCACAATACCCTATGGTGGAACATAGTTATGGGATCATGGTCACCAACCAAAGTCCACATGGTGCAAGGTTACCAATCCCACGAAATACACAATTCATATACATATTCATATTTTACATAATTTCATAACTCATGGTAGCATCACAAAAGTAGCTCATCAAACCATCACATCATAATATAAAGAAAGGGCTTCGTATCATTCATAACATTTGTTAAATTATCATGAGCTCATACAATGCATAATAGCCCTTCAACATTTACAATATTCATAATTTACATGTCTTTCCATAATGACTTTATCAATTTAAAGGACTTGTCACATAGCTTTTATCAAATCATGGTGGGTACATGTACATATGCTTAAAATCATGCAATTCAAGAGTATAAGACAAGAGAGGAGTAAAATCAATTTATTTGGAAATCATTCAATTCAACCCAACAACCTTGTAGTAGAAACCCCAATTTAGGTGTGAAACCCATCTTGAAAATTCATAATCTTTCAATGATTCCATAGTTACAATCACACATAGCTTTAATGGATATAAATCAACTCATGGAATAGGCTTTCAATAGATGTTCATGCATAGTAAATCAACACTTCAAGAATCCAAACTCAATATATGTGTATAATGCATGATAAAGTTTACCCATAAGGTATTAAATCTTGAAATCATTAAATTTGACAAGAAGAGAAGGATTGAATTCATGGGGTGGAACAATACCCATGAATTAAGCCCACATAACTTTAACTTGGGACTTTCTTGAAGGAAAAATGGAAGAAGACTTGGGGCTTCATTCGAGTTCTTGGAATCAAAAGTAGTTCTTGGAATCTTGATATTGAATTGAGGGATTTAATGAAGTTTTAGAGAGGATTTTGAAATGTTTTGTGAGTTCTAGTGCTAACAATGGCTGAACAATGGGGTATCCCATCTATATAGGCAGTAGGTTATTATCCAATTGCCCTTAAGTGAAAAAAGAAAATTAAGGAACTTTATGAACAAAAGCGCGACAAGTCCACGATGCGGACTTGTTATGGAGTAGTGTATTTTCACACGAAGTTCAATCTTTCTTCCTCATCTTGCCCCTAGGATGAATGTAGGCCATTTTTACAATAGTGGGCGACAAGTTCGTGATGCGGACTAGTCACATACTTTTCTGGATAAGCCCTGAATCACCTGAAAAATTAGTTTTCTCTACGGATCATCTAAAATCAAAAACCACCCCTTTCCTACACAATTTGTCTCAGTGAAATTGAATATGAAGTTGGGATTGCGAAACCATGCACGAATGTTAAGATATAAGAAAAGTACACTTATAAGAAAATTTTTCCAAGGCGCGTGAGAGATGTTACAAAAATGGCTTTCATATAAATGTATGGACATTTTGAGTATATGGTAATGTCTTTTGGATTGATAATGCACAAGAAATATTTATGGGTCTCATGAATAAGGTATTCAAACCCTACATTTACATGTTTGTAATGGTATTTATCTATAATTTTTTGTCTTCTCCTAGAGCAAAGAAGATTACATAAAGCACTTGAGTGAGGTGTGCAAACTTTGACGGATGAAATTTTGTTTACAAAATTTAACAAATGTGAATTTTGGTTAAGAGAAGTTTCATTCCTTTGACATGTTATGTCGAGTGAATCGATTAAGTATGATACTAAGATGACAGAAGCGGTAAAGAATGGCCTAGACCATTGATGCCTTCAAACATTAGAAGCTTTTTGAGTCTAGCCGAGTGTTATAAATGGGTTTTTGGGGAGGGTTATCCTCTATTTCATCACCATTGAGAAGGTTGACTCAAAAGAAATTAATGTTCGTGTTGACAGATGAGTTATGAGAAGGGTTTCCAAACCTTGAAGGATTGATTAACTTTGGATAGAATTTTGACCTTGATGGAGGGTAACGAGGGGTTTGTGATATATTTTGATGCCTCACAATTGGTTTAGGATGTGTGTTGATGCAACATGTGTTATGACCCAAGCCTAGGGCCTAGGAGTGACATGGCAAATAAGAACCCGAGAGTCCCCAAACAAGCCTCATAGTATACTTTCACACATCATTGGTTCGTAAGCGCATAGATATACATTAAACAAAAAATTCTAAGGGGCATGTAAGTATGACTTAAGCTATGGGGATGTCACAGGGATAGGGATTAACATGGATTCACATAGCATATAGAACATATAACTAAGGGTCAGGTAAAGAGGACTCAAGCTATAGGGATATCACAGGGGCTTAGGACTTTCTGCATCATCTCATATCATGTAGTCATATCATCCATACTTAATACATAACCATATCATCTCAAGAATACTCTTAACATAACCGTACAAAAGACTTCAAAATATCAAATAATACATCCACTATAGAATAGAAAGGGAGCTAAGATATGTCTTGGGCTCACCCTCAAAATAAAACATAAACATCATAGAATATAAGATAGGTAATAAGTGGCTCGTCCTTTGATGATAGGACTCACCATAAGAAACTTCTTGCCAATTAACTAGTCGTCAAGTAGTGGAAAGTGATAATTGTTATCCCTACATGATTAGATCATGTTGCCAAAAGAGTATGTGTGAGTTCGTATGTATGTGCCACGACCCAAAAATGGGGCCTAGATGTGACATGGCGAAGGAAAACCCAAAAGTCCTTGATCAAGCCATCATAGCTTCATCACACACATCATCGGTTCGAAAGCACAAAAAAGTAAATACATAACACATTATTCTAAGGGAAATGGGGCTTTGAACTCAAGCTATGGGGATGTTGCCGGGAATGGAAGGAGCATGAATCACATAGCACATAGAAATTATTTCTAAGGGGCAGGTAAGTAGAACTCCAGCTATGGGGGCACGCCGGGGTTAAAAGACTTTCCACATAAGAACATTCCCAACATTCACAATCCCATAAACATTAGCATAATCATTATTGAAACATCATTTTCATAACATAATCCCAATAGTCATAACAACCCAAAATAAGCATAATACAACGTGCAAGAGTATAGTATGTTCAACATTGCCTCTACATAGAAATAGCAGGGTCTCGACATAGTTTGGGGCTCACCCTTAATACATGAAATAAGAAAGTAAACAAATACAAGGGAGAGGAAAGTAGATATTGCCCTTGGACAAAGGGCTCACCACAAGCAAATAGCTTCAAGAGAATAACTCATCATGCAAAGGTAGATAGAGGTCGTCGTCGGTACCTACATGGTTAGAACATGTAGATAAGAGTATGGGTTAGCACAATAAAGCACTAAGTATGCGGGCATACAAATGCAT
Organism: Solanum aculeatissimum; assembly: GCA_038996855.1. Lineage (NCBI taxonomy): Eukaryota > Viridiplantae > Streptophyta > Magnoliopsida > Solanales > Solanaceae > Solanum > Solanum aculeatissimum. The sequence goes on from JBCEWC010012244.1 coordinate 8,606, forward strand.
ATGTACATGAACCTATAACAACCTACATGGCAAGCGCACATATATAGAAGGGAATATAAGAAAGAATAATATATCAATAGGTCATGATGATCATGATGCATGAAATGCCATAAAGCTTAGTACAGAGGGGATGGAACCATAACCGACATCCAAATCCATGTGAGCTAAACTTGCCCAATGAGGCATCCCATTGGATTGGAGAATATTACTTGCCAAAGGTAATCTACACTACACTTAACGGGCCTCCTATTTCGGTGTGATGGCCACCTTTCTTACAGTCCTCACACTTTGGAAGGATTTACATAGCATAGCATATCATATCAAAGCATACCTTACAGGTCTACCATTTTGGTAGCACCTACATTGGCACATAGTTTCGGGAAAGGAGTGGGACCCTTGGGGATAGCCCACTTACTACTATAATCCTTCGTGGTACAAAGTCATCATTCCACAAGAATACGTATACATATACATGCTTTTAAAACAGAAACTTGACACTTGAACATCAAATCATACATGTTTGGACTTAGAGGCCAAAATCACTTTCATTACTCTTATGCATACTTAACAAGAGTCAAACACATTTCATAATCATGCATCATGAGCTAAAAATCCAAACAAACTTTCATGTCAAACTTAATGCGTAAGAGTAGCTCCATACTTGTCATACTTGTCAAATCATATTGGTGTAAATACCCATATTTCTCAAAGAGTCATAGCATAGACTTAGTGTGATCACTACTTAGCCATAACCCATACTTGTTCAAAATCATAGTCGTAAACATGGTTTGGAAACTTATCCCACTTTAAAACATTCATCAAAATATTAATGATCATGCATGCAATGCCATGAGTAACAATGAGAATAGCATAGGTACTAGAATTCATACTTTAAATTCAAATCAATAGTAGTTCGTGAGAAATTCAAGTCAAACCAACCTTTAAAACATAGTTAAGACACTACCCATGCATAGTTCAAGAGTAAGGGGACATACATAACTTGATCATCTTCAAAACCATTGAGTCATCACATAATTCAAGCTTAAATCAACTTTAAATAACCTTATTTCTATAGCACATAATCCTATTCAATTAAATACCTTAAAATTTAAAGAACCCAACCTTAAAGAAATCTTAAAATCAAAATTTAAAGAGGAGGGCTCTTGGGTCTTCATGGATGAAAGGGAATCCATGAATAAAACCCACATACCTTGTGATTGGCCTAGAGAATTGAAGGATTCCACAACAAAGATGATTTTCCCCAAATTTCTTCATGCTTTCATCGATGGAGGTCAAGAAAGTTGAGAGAATTTTAAAATGGATTGAAGAGTGTTAGAATGGTTGAAAAGGGTTTAGGGTTTGATTTAGGGGGTTTAGTAGATCTTAGAAAGCCTAAAAAGGGCATAGGATTTAATTAAATTACGAATTAACCATTAATGAAATGGACTAATTAACTGAAACAGTGCCACACGGGAGGGACTACAGTGGTCGTATACTGGTACACGGTCCGTGTACCTGGCCGTGTAACTTGACTTGATCTCGTCTTCGGCTTGAACTCTCGGGGGACTTTTTGGATCACTTCACGGGGGGTCTCACAGAACGTGTAGCTGCACACGAACCGTGTACTAGTCTGTAGAGCATCACTTGGTCCGGAGTCCAGACCCGAACCCTTGCCAACTTTCTGCCCCACTTCACGGGATCCCTCACGGGCCATGAAGTGTCTCACGGACCGTGGGGTGGTCCTTGGGACTTGACTTGGTTCTTGGCTGGAACCCTGGCCTCCAGGAGCTCATTGGACCACCACACAAGCACCCCCATGGACCGAAGACCACCACACGGTCCGTGGTCCAGCCTTTAGCCCATTTCCAGAATCTTGTTCTCAGCGTCCTTCCAATTATAGGCAGTCCCACTGTTTTGACCATAACTTTCACATATGAACTCCAAATAGAGTGAAACCAGTTACATTGCGAAGATAACTCAAAGCGATTCAATTTGATATATAGCAGCCCACAAATTTCAGCCCGTACAAAAAGTTATGATCTTTCAAAGTACACTACCCAAATGGCCCCATAACTTCACAAAATGATCCGTTTTGAATCCGGCCATTTAAATACAACCCATGGATACCAAAATTCAACCACGACCAGTTTAACACTAACCTTTACAAATTATTATGAAGTTCAAAAATTTTTGGATCGTTACATCATCTCCCCCTTGGGAACATTCGTCCTCGAATGAGCAAAAACTACGGCTTGAAGTTAATAATCAAACAAGAGACATTTTCATCAAACTTATAACAAATCATGCACCATTTAAAAAGTCTTTAAAAACTCATGAAGAATCATCATTTAAATCATTATCATGCTCATGCATGCATGCAATGTCATGAAACTCAAGAATTTAAAGAATTAGGACCATACAACGAAAGAACCTAGTACCTTAGGTTTGGGTAGATTGGAAGAGATAGGGATATCTCTCTATCATGCCTAACTCCGTTTCCCATGTCGCACTCTCCATGTCTTGGTTCCTCCAAAGCACCTTGACCAAAGCTACCTTCCTTTTGCGAAGCCGCTTCACTTGCCTATCAAAGATTTCAGCCGGCACCTCTTCATAGGTCAAATTCTCCTCAACTGTCACACCCTCCAAAGGTGTAATGGCCTTAGGATTACCAACCAATTTCCTCAATATGGACACATGGAATACTAGATAAATGGAGCTCATGTCCGATGGCAAGTCCAACCTATAAGCCACATTGCCAACCCGTTTCACAATCTCATAAGGTCCAACATACCGAGGGCTCAGCTTTCCCTTTTTGCCAAAATGCATGATGCCTTTCATGGGGGACACCTTTTCATACACCAAATCACCAATATGAATTTCAAGGTCCCTCTTCCTAACATCCAAATAAGACTTTTGGCGACTTTGGGCCATTTTCAACCTTTCCCTAATTAGCTTCACCTTTTCAATGGCCTCAACCACCAAGTCCAGGCCTAATAAGGCCGTCTCACCTATTTCAAACCAACCAATTGGAGATCTACATCTCTTACCATACAAAGCTTCAAATGGAGCAATACCGATACTAGCATGAAAATTATTGTTGTAGGCGAACTCAATGAGAGGTAGATGATCATCCCAATTTCCCTTAAATTCCAACACACAAGCCCTTAACATATCTTCCAAGGTTTGAATTTTTCTTTCGGCTTGCCCATCGGTTTGAGGGTGAAATGTGCTGCTCAACTTGACCTTAGTACCAAGTCCCTCTTGAAAAGACTTCCAAAAATGAGAAGTAAATTTGGTACCATGATCCGATATGATAGATCTTGGCACACCATGCAATCTCACTAATTCTTGAATATATACCCTCGCATACTCCTCGGCACTATAGGTAGTCTTAACCGGTAAGAAGTGAGCTGACTTAGTCATTCTACCAACCACAACCCATATGGAATCAAATTGTCTCCGAGTACGAGGCAACCTAACCACAAAATCCATGTTCACATCTTTCCACTTCCAAGTAGGAATTTCAATGTCTTGGGTCAAGCCACCAGGCCTTTGGTATTCCACTTTCACTTGTTGGAAATTAGGACATTCTGACACGAACTTATCCATATCCTTCTTCATACCATGTCACCAATACAACTCCTTCAAGTCTCGGTGCATCTTTGTAGATTCCAGTTGAATAGAGTATTGAGAATTATGAGTCTCTTTCATGATAGTGACCTTTAATCTATCAACATCCAGAACACACAAACGACCGTGGTACCATAGCACACCATCTCCCTCTTGGGAGAAAACCTCAATCTTTCCATCGGCAACCAACTTCTTCAACTCTACCAAGGAAGGATCTAAGTCTTGTTTCTTCTTAACATCAACCACTAAGGAAGACTCAGATCCACCTTGAACAAGAATACCACCATTGTCGGAGTCGACCAACCTCACACCCAATCTAGCCAAAAGGAGCACATCTTTTACTATCTCCTTTTTCTCTTCTTCCACATGAGTCACACTTCCCATAGAGAGTATACTAAGGGCATCCGCCATAATATTAGCCTTGCCGGGTTGATATAGAACACTTATAGCATAGTCATTGAGGAGTTCCAACCATATTCTTTGCCTCAAATTAAGGTCTCTTTGGGTGAACACATATTGCAAACTCTTGTGATCGGTGAAGACATCCATATGAACCCCATATAAATAATGTAGCCAAATTTTCAAAGCAAATACCACCGCCGCCAACTCATGATCATGGGTTGGATAATTTTGTTCATGCACTTTCAATTACGGGGACGCATAAGCTATCACCTTACCATGTTGCATAAGTACACAAACCAAACCAATATGTGATGCATCACAATATACCACAAACCCATCTAACCCATTAGGCAAGGTCAAAATCGGAGTTGATGTAAGTCGATCCTTCAAAGTTTGAAAACTCTTTTCACATTCATTTGACCACACAAACTTGGACTTCTTTTGAGTCAACTTAGTCAACGGAGACGCTATGGAGGAAAACCCTTCAACAAACCTTCTATAATAACTGGCTAACCCAAGAAAGCTTCGAATATCCGAAGGAGTCAACGGTATAGGCCAATCCTTCACCGCTTGAGTGGTTGATCAAGGTTTTTTTGAACTGGTTATGGTTGGATAGAGATGGTCATGGGTGATACTTAAGCGGCCACATACCAAGGAGTTGAGTGGGTTGGGTTTTGCATGATGTCGTGTGGCAAGGCTAGCTTTGAATGGCCATATATTTTGGTATGGGATGAATTGTGTGAGTTGTGACCCATCATATTGAAGATCATTAAGTTACCTTCACAACGCAATTGGTTTCACTCAACTAAGAGTTCGAATGTGAATGTTATGGGTTTTTAAGGAAAGACTGTCTGTGCAGTAAAACGTTTTGGAAAAGAGAGGGCCAAAGTTTGCTAAGGTAGGGCCACACGGAAGGACCACGGACCGTGTGGGGGTTCACGGCCCGTTAGCCCATTCGTGGGTTGATCAAGAGTGTGGCATAGGTATTAGACCAAGGCCCCGAACCAAGTGAGACTCTATGGACCACTTAACGGCCCGTGTGACGCCTCACGATTCATGGGGGCACCCATGGAGTGGTCCAGAGAATTGCTTAGACCCTGGCCAAAAACTCTGAGCCAAGTGAGGCTCCACGGACCAGTTCACGATTCGTGTGATGCCTCACGGCCCGTGAGTTAGCCCGTGGAGTGTTCCAGAAAGTTCCCAAAATTTGCAAGCCAAGGTCGTGACCAAGTGTATCCACATGGTCAAGTTCACAGATAGTAGACCGTTGTATGATCGATGTAGCTGTTCTGCGTCCCCAGTTCCTAGTTATTTTTTCCATTTCATTAATGGTTAAATTGTAATTTTAATTGATCATAGGGCCATTTTAGTCTTTCTAAGCTCTCCTAAAACCTCTAAATTGAACTCTAATCACTCTTAATTCATTCAACCCCTTGAATCTCTTCATAGCAATCTCCCTATTTTCCCTTAACCTCCATTGAAGACAAGCTTGGAAATTTAGGGAACTCGATTCTTCTTCAGATTCTTCTTATTCTTCTTGATTAATTAAAGGTATGTGGGATTGATTCATTGTTCTTCTTTCAACCATGAAGACCCAAACTCCTCTTTTTAATTTTGATGAATTTTGACTTTCATTGAAATTGGGTCTTTTAATTTATGAATGTTTTGCTTCTATTAAAGTGTGTGTTGTGTTAAGTTATTGATTTCAAAGTGGATTGAGCCGTTATTGATGCTTTTAATTGATTTTATGATGTTTCAAAAATGTATGTCCCATTGGTTCTTCAATTCAGGTGTGGGTATTAATGATTTTGTTTTAAATTGATGATTTTGTTATGATTTGGTTATGAACTTAGTGTATTGATGATTTAAACATTGTTATCCAATACCCATGCTACTCTTGAGCATCCATGCATTGCATTCATAAGCATGAAAGGCTTGTCATGATGAAACTCTTGCTAAGAGTTTGGCTGTAACGACTCGAAAATTTCAAACATCATAATGGTTGGCGAAGGGTCGTGTTGAAATTTTCATGGTTGAATTTTGGTAGCCATGGGTTGTATTTAAGTGGCCGGATTCAAGGGAATCATTTTAGTGGAAGGTTGTAAGGCCGTTTAGGTAGCACTGACTTTGGGAGGCCATATCTTATGGTACGAGATGAACTATGTGGGATGATTTATATCAAATCGAATTTATTTCAGTTATCTTCGCAATGCAACTGGTTTCACTCAATGCGTAGTTTGGATGTCAAAGTTAGGGCCCTTGCAGTAAGACTGCTCGTAATCGGAAGTATGCTGGAAAAGGGTTCCAGGTTGAGGTCGAAGTGTGGGACCACGGACCATTTGGTGGTCTACGGTTCGTGGTGGCCTCTGTGGGTTAGTCCAGTGTGCTCCCAGGGGTTGGGGATTGGGACTTGGACCAAGTATGGTCTCATAGACCACTTCAAGGCCCGTGTAAGCCTTCACAGTTCGTGAAAGGTACCGTGGGTTGGTCCAGAGAGTTGTTAAGGCTTGGGCGTTGGACCCTGGACTAGTACACGGTCCGTGTGCAGCTACATGGTCCATGAGGCCCCTCGTGAGTGGGTCCAGAAAGTCCTCCGAGAGTTCAAGCCGAAGTCGAGGACAAGTGTGGTCCACCGGGCAGGACCACGACCCGTGAGCCTTTGGATGGCCACTGGGTGGGTTCTGTGAGACTTTGTTTCAGTGGTCTAGTATGTTTCATTAATGGTTAACTCATAATTTAATTAGATCCTATGCCCCTTTTAGGCTTTCTAAGGTCTCCTAACTCCGCTAATTCGAACTGTAATCCCCTCTAATTCATTCTATCACTGCTTAATCCTCGCCAAAATTCTCTAATCCTCTTGACCTCTATTGATGAATGCTTGAAGAAATTGGAGAAAATCACTTTTCTTGCAAATTCATTCAATTCCCTTTATTAAACTCAAGGTATGTGGGTTTAATTCATGGATTCCCTTACATCCATGAAGACCCAAGAACCCTCATCTTTAAATTATGAATTTAAGTCTTCTTTAATTGTGGGTTATTTAAATTTTGAAGTATTTATTTGAATTGAGTTGTGGGTTGTAGAAATTAGGTAATTTAAAGTTGATTTAAGTTTGAATTCTTTGAAGTTTCATTGGATTTGATAAAGGTCAAGTTATACATGTCACCTTTAATCTTAAACTATGCATGGGTAGTGTTTTAATAATGATTTAAATGTTGATTTACTTGAATTTCTTATGGAATACTCTTGAGTTGAATTTAAAGTATGAATTTTAGTACCCATGCTATTCTCATTGTAACTCATGGCATTTGCATGCATGATCATGGATTTTCATGAAGGTTATGATGTGGGCTAAGTCCCAAACATGTTTATGA
>JBCEWC010012245.1:0-16010 GCA_038996855.1 Solanum aculeatissimum
TCATTTGCATGCCCGCATACTTAGTGCTTAATTGTGCTAACCCATATTTCTATCTACATGTTCTAACCATGTAGGGGTCGAAGACAATTCCTACCTTCCATCGGGCGACACTTGATTTATCTTGAAGACTTGTAATAGTGGTGAGCCCTTTTGTTCAAGGGCAATAGCCATTTTCATTCTAACTAGTTTATTATGTTGTCATTTCCATTTATGTATTGAGGGTGATCCTCATACTATATCGACGCCTCGTTTCATCTATGTAGAGACTTATGGACAAACTCTAAACTCTTATACTCCGACTTGAACGTTGAATGTTGTGTTTATGGAAGCTTTACTTATTAGACTTAATAATGAATACTGTCATTTATTATTCTTATGATATGAATTTTGGGGATTTTACTGACTATGTGCTTATGTGGTAAGTCCCATAATCCCGGTGTGCCCCTATAGTTGAATTCCCCTTTCTCGTTCCCTTAGAGATTATTGTCATGTGCTATGTGAACTCATGTTATTCCATTCCCGAAAATGTCCTCATAGTTTGAATCCCAAGTCCTCAATTCCCTAGAATTTATGTGTTATGTGTTTATTTTCCGCGCTTCCAAACCGATGATGAGTGTAATGATGCTATGATGGCTTGATCGGGGACTTTCGGGTTCTCCTTCGCCATGTCACATCTAGGCCCCCTATCCGGGTCGTGACAACAACTGTACAGAGCTATGATAGACACTACATATCCATACACATATATATGTAATAACTATAATAATATACAAAACTAGGAGTGCTTCTACAAGTACATGTCACCACTGTACATGGCCAATGTCTGAAAACAAAAGACGACCATCAAAAATAAGGAGACTGCAATTTATCCAGAGCTGCTAGTGCTTACCCAAAAAGTTTCATGAGCGCTCCTAATCCCCAAAAATCAGTGCCCGCTGCTAGAACCTGAACTTGCACCATGGGAAAAGGCAAAATGTAGGGGTGAGTACCATAATAAGACACCAGTAGGCATCATCGACTGACTGAGTGAAATAATATACATAAGGAAGCTCAAATATAGATAAATATAGAAATTCCATAAATCAACCCCATAACCTCAATTGAACCGAATCATCATACTATAATGGGTGTTAGGCGCTAGTATCTACTCCTGTATGCCACTTGGGCCTCCATAAGCCTGGAAGGTACACCCGCGAACAATCTATCTAACAAAATATCACTGAACCTAACAAAATTACCACAGAGGCCAACTCTCACTATTGCATGACCAAAGGTCGAGCTGTACATGGGTATAAGGACCTGGTATCTATGCCTAAATGCTCTCTGAGCCCCCATAAGCTCGGAAGGTACACCCACACACAATCAGGTTGTGTATAGGTGTATGGATCTAGGGGTAATCAATCAGGCCTCTGCTCGCAAGAATCATAAGTCAACTAGGTCTTTGACCTAGTGTCGGAGCGTGACACTAGATCCAGACATGTACATATGTAACGGTGGGATATATCACCCACAGGAGAAAAAATCCCCCTGGCATAATTAATAGTGTCTCAACTAAAAAATTAATCAACGAGGCCTAGCCCCAAAAATAAAGTCAGTGGGGTCCCAGACCTAAATCTCAGCAGGTGCTTGGACCTAAGAATCGACAACTGTCACTCGGAATCCAAGTCTGGACCACCAAGACTCATTCCATGGGGATGGTCATCCAGGACTCAAACTCTCTTACGTGTCCATCAAAGCTCGAAGCACGAGAAAAGTCATCTTGAACTCGAGATATCAAAATATTCACTCACTCAACCAGTCTATCTAGATTCAAAAGTCGAAAGTCATATCGTGCCCAAGGTAAACCTAGGCGATGACACTCACAACATAGGTATCCCACACAAACTAACCTACACAACTGCAACTATTACCATCCCTCGGATACTATAACTAATCCCAGACTTAGGTAAGAAGAACCAATACCCAGAAACTAACAAAAGTTCACGAGAGTGTATGTATCACTAATCAGTGTAAAAGCAAGTCTAACCGGCCCAATAATGCAACAATTCAGCCAAGCATAGTCTATGAGGTTAAATCATGACAGCTAAAGTTATGCCTTAAGAATGTACATCAATCAGGCTCAACAGAGTCATATGTGTACCCCGAACTAAGTCATACTATGAAAAGTATTCTATGAAGAACCTCAGAGTCATCATAACTCAGTAAGAGTCAGCACATACTAACACAGATGAGAGTTAGGTCATAATACATATCTACCCCACGACATCAACCTATATACGACCCTTATCAGGCCTCCCTATTATCAACAGTACCAACAAATATTGAAACTATAACAAATATTGCTACGAACATAGGATACGATCCCCCAACACCATATATTATGCATACAGATCACAACTAACAACTTTATACACATTTCAGTTCAACATACATATAATCCCACTTAGTCTAAGGTTTAGGGAAAACCTAGCCTACTTGGAAGCCGAAGTCTTGCATCCCAAATCAATCTAGCCAAGCTGTTCCCCTTCTAATTGCTTTCGGACGATGCTCAGGTGTTAAAATACCACAGCGTTCCTCTCGGAACGTACAATAATTTAGATTTAAATTTCACTTAATTCCATCAAAAATCCACCAAGATATCAAAGCACAAACGTTCCACAAATTTTGAGAATGTAATTAGCTAAAATAGTGATTTTACCTTGAAATATGTGCCAAATTCATAATTTGACTTCACCACGGTGTTCCTCGCAAAAATACGAGTCATGTAGATCTTTGAATCATAAAATATAGAGCTCTGGATCACTTTTTACGCTTGGATGAAGTATGGAAAATGGGTTGTTCGTGAAGGGGATGAGCCTATATATAGGCCACCCCCTAAGACTCTACGAACGCCGAGCTCTGTGGATGTTTCCCTTCTCCATGAATGTGGGCATGACTCCGAGAACGTGGATCTTTACCTGATGTCCCTCTACTATCACGCCCCTACCCTCTGCGAATACGAAGGGTTACTTTTGTTTATGCTGCAACAACTATTCTGAAAACTTCCCTGGGGCACTCTCAGGGCGTCCGGTGTCCATTTTACACAAACAAACTATAAAACCGCATGAATTTTGACATTCCAAATCAAATGGTGTAGTTGGAATTCAAAACAAAGAACCCTACAAAAAATAAGGGTCCCACTTCTTTCAGGGTAATTTAGCTAAAATAACTAAGGGGTCAAAACGCAACTAGATGCCCCCGTCAATTAACAAAGGGTCATTTTAAATTATTTTCGACGTTCTTGAGATGGCCACATCATCAAATTCCCATTTCGAGTGCATTTAGCTAGGTTTTTACATAAGTGCACTTTTTAACTTTCGGTTGAACTTATTTTACAACTTTTGGCTCAAACATATACTAGGACTCTCCATCCTCGGACTAACCGCCCTCCTAGCCTAAATTGGCTATTCTAAAACTGATGGAACTGTCAGAATCCAATTCTAAGGCTGTTTGCTAGGATTTTGTTAGAAATCTCATTTTTGCAGTCATAACTTCTCGTTAACTCACAAATTCACACAATTCACAACCAAAACCATCCACAACCATTTCAACCTCTCCAATAAGTCATAAAAGGCCCGAGGTTACTATACACAAGCTCACAATAATGCTAATATGATAGAAACACAGAATTGACCCATAGGGTCATTACAAGATCCATCACTTATAAGAATTTTATCCACAAAAGTAAAGTAAAGGCATACTTGATGGCTCAAATAGGACATGGTGCTGCTCCCGCATCTGTGCCTCTATCTCCCAGATAGCTTCCTCAATCGAACGATGGCACCACTTCTCTTTAACCATCGGTATGACTCTGGAGCGCAACTATCTGGTATCCCTGTCTAGAATTGTCACTGGTTTCTCAACAAATGTTAGATGGTCTTCTAACTCAACTGAATCATACTGCAACACATGAGACTCATCTGTAATGTACTGACGAAACATTGACACATGAAATTTGGGATGTATGGTAGAGTAAGCTGGAGGTAGGGCTAACTCATAAGAAATTGGCTCAACCCTTCTCAAGATCTCAAATGACCCAATACACCGAAGAGTAAACTTACCCCATCTCCTAAATCGCATGAACCTGACGACACTCTTAGGAGCACTTGATCTCCAACCTCAAACTACAAGAACTAGCATTTGTGATCAGCATAACTCTTGTGTCGACTTTGAGTTGTCCTTAGTCTATCCTGTATAACCCAGACCCTGTCTAGCGGATCCTGCAACAAATCTATATCGTATGGACTCGACTTTATATACTCAAACCACTCAACTAGAGTACGGGATTGCCCACCATATAATGTCACAAATGAGGCTATCTAAATGTTGGTGTGATACTTATTATTATAGGCAAACTCAGCTAATGGCAGAAACGCATCCCATTGACCCCCTAACTCTCCACATCAACTCGTAACATATCTTCAAGAACTTGTTTGGTGCACTCGGTCTGACCATCAATCTGGGGGTAAAATGTTGTGCTCAAATCAACACGTGTGCCCAATCTCGCTGAAAAGTCCCCCAAAAGCTGGAGATAAATTGTGACCCTCGGTAAAATATGATAGATATATGCACCTTGTGCAACCAGACTATCTATTGAATATAAATATAGGCTAACCTCTCGGCACTGAAGGTAGAACGAACCAGAAAGAAGTGTGTAGACTTAGTGTCATAACTCCTGAAAGTATGAGGGATCCCTACAATGAAGTCCATAGTCACACGTTCCCACTTCTACTTGGGAATGGGTAACTACTAAAGTGTACCACTGGGTCACTAGTGCTCAGCCTTTACCTGCTAGCATATGATTCTTGATACTCTATTCATCCAGGTACAACTAAGATGTACCACTAATAATATTGTTTTAGGTCTTGGTACATCTTAGTTGTACCTGGATGAATAGAGTATCAAGAATCATATGCCTCCTGCAGGATCAACTGTATCAAATCCCCCACTCTAGGAACGCACAATCGACCGTCAACTCTGAGGACTCCATCTAAATCAACCGAAGCATGACTCCTAATCACTTGTAACACTTTGTCTCAGAGACCCACTAACGACTCATCCTTGAACTGTCGGCTCTGAATCTGATCAGTCAGTGAAGAATGAGACCCGATAAAGGCCAATACTCAGCTGGAGTCTGAAATATCCAATTGGACCAACATATTAGCTAGGGGCTAAATGTCTAAAACTAACAGTCGCACCTCTACTGCCAGGTGGGCTAGGTTGCCCATACTCACTACCTTCCGACTCAAGGCATCCGCTACTACGTTTTCCTTACACGGATGGTATAAAATAGAAATATGATCGTCAACCAACAACTCAATCCACCGTCACTAGTGGGAATTCATGTCCTACTGAGTCATAATGTGTTGTAAGCTCTGGTGGTTTATGTAAATATCACAATGCATGCCATACAGATAATGCTTCCAGACTTTGAGCGCAAAACACTACCACTACCAACTTTAAGTCATGCGTGGGGTAGTCATGCTCATGGGCCTATAACTGGTGAGAAACATAAGCAATAACCTGACTGCACTACAAAAATACACAAACCAACACAGTATAAGAGGCATCATAGTATACCACAAAGCTCTCTCCCATAAAAGGGAGGGTCAGAACAGGAGCAGTAGTTAGTAACTCCTTCAACCTCAGAAAATTGTCCCCACACTCATCGGACCACACAAATGGCATACCTTGGTGAGTCAATCGAGTCAAAGGAGCAACAATTGTGGAGAAACCCTCAACAAACCATCTATAATACCCCGCCAACCTGACAAAACTTTGAATCTCTATCACTGAAGTAGGCCTAGACCAACCACAAATTGCCTATACCATAGATGGATCCACTCTGATACCCTTGTCGGACACCACGTGACCAAAAAAAGTCACAGACTCAAGAAAAAATTCACACTTAGAAGATTTAGCATACAACTTATGATCCTAGAGTATTTGTAGCATAATAGCGAGGTAGTAGGCATACTGCTCTTGACTTGGTGAATATACCAAAATATCATCAATAAAAACCACTATAAAGGAGTCCAAATATGGTTGAAATACCTGAATCATCAAGTCTATAAATGTTGTAGGGGCATTAGTCAGCTCGAATTGCATGATTAGGAACTCCTAATGCCCATAACAGGTCTAAAGGGTAGTCTTCTAAATATCCTCTACCCGGATCCTCAACTGGTGATACCCTGATCACAAATCAACCTTAGAAAACACTATTGCCTCCTGCAACTTATCAAATAAATCATCAACATATGGTAGAGGATAATGGTTCTTTACCGTCACCTTATTCAATTGCCGATAAGCAATACACATCCAGAAAGTCCCGTCTTTCTTTGTCACAAACAAGATAGGAGCTCCCTAGGAAAAAACACTCCACCATATGAAACCCATATCTAGAAAACTCTGAAGTTATATACTGAACTTTTTAAGTTGTACAAGAGCCATCTAATATGGAAGAATAGATATAGGCTTAGTGCCCAACTTAAACTCTATCGCAAAATCAACTCCTACTCAAGTGACAACCCAGGAAAATTTGCTAGAAATACATTAGGGAACTCACATACAACAAACACAGACTCCATAATAGGAGTCTCAATTATCATATCACGCACATGAGATAAATAAATTGAACACCCTGCTAATATCAATCTATGAGCCTAAATATATGATATAATACTTGTTGATACCCAACTCACAGACCCCTGCCAAACCATTGGAGATATCCCTAGTATTGCCAAGGTGACAGTCTTGGCATAACAATCTAATATAATTTGTTGTGGGGCAAACCAATCTACATAAAAAATAAGGTCAAAATCTATCATATCAAGTAATATCAAATCAACCTAGGTATCAAAATCCCAAAGAGTAACCATACAACCTCTACAAACCCAATCTACCATAGTGAATCACTCACTGGGGTTGATACCTGAATCTAAGAGGAAAGATGCTCGACAATCACACCTAACCGGGAAACATAATATATAGACACATAGGAGAATGTGGAACTTGGATCACATAAGCTTGAAGTTGGCTACTGACATACAGTAATCATACCTATAATAGCCTCATTAGAAGCCTCAGTCTTGGCCCATGTTTGTGTAGTATAAAAGTGGCCCTGATGACCCCCCTCAAACATCACCCTCGACCCTGACTCTTCCACCCTTAACAAGCCCTTTAAAACCCTTCTAGTAGCCCAATTGGTCCCCACAGTCTCTATATTGATCATTTTGGTGGCCTTGATCTTGATCCCTACCCCTTCCACCTAGTATAGGAGCTGACCTTGTGGGTTGTAGGATGGAAGTGCTGCTATATGCTCTAGATAGTTTCTGAGGCAATGGTCTAGTGCCTTGGACCCAAAATATCTCTGTCTCTGTGGTCACGATCATACTTCCCTAATCTAGATATCCTGGATGCTTGACTACCCACAAATGATGGCCCAACTGGACCTAACGAAGTGGAGTCACTCTCCCTCTATCTATGCTTGGCGGGGTCAGAGGCACCACCCTAACCAGAAGTACCCGGGTCCTAATGGCCGCCCTTGAAAGCCTGTAGTGATGCCTGGTATGGCTAGCTAGTTTGACACTACTGACCTCTTCTCAGAGGCCTATCCCTAGACATTTGAAACCCTGTCTGGGAGCCACTAAATTCTCCTTCATGTCTAGCCCGCTTGTCAGTGCCCCCTTGGGCCTCTCAACTAATCTAGTCCAGGGAGATAGCATGATCAACAATATCCAAAAATAAATGACCTGAAGTCACTAGTGCATGTGTGCCCATCCTTAACTGAGGCCTTAATCCTTACCCAAAGTAATGAATCCTCTCCTTTTCAATAGGCAAATAGTTGTAGCGTACTTTGAGATCTCTTGGAATGTGACCTCATACTTGGACACAATCATCTGTCCTTGATCAAGTCACTCAAATTGATCTCGGCAGTGGTTTCTAAAACTCATGGGCACAAATCTAGACATAAAGGCCTCTATAAACTATACCCAAGTTAATGGTGCAATATCTGCTGGTCTGGTATCTTGGAAAGTCCGCCACCACTATCGGGTGATACCATCTAGTTAGTAGGTAGTAAACGCAACACCTCGAGACTCCAACGATCATAATACAATCGATCCATACATGGTGTCAGGAACTCCTGTGCATCTTTTCCTACAGCTCCCAAAAAGCTCAGCGGAGCGAATCTCAAAAAGTACCCAAGTAACTGTTGGTCCTAAAATGGTAGGACTCCTTTTGGTTTGGTCAAAATGACTAGAATAGCAGTCTCTACTAGTGCCGGGACTAGAGAAGTTGGAGTTGGCTCTATACCATGCGGTAGGGATCATTGCACTGCACCCTGCGGTAGGGCTCAAAGCACTGCCAGGAATTGTCCAAGGGCCGCTTGCACCTTTGGTGTAACTGCAAAGGAAGCTTGGGGAACTAGTGTCACCGGCTGCAGTGGAGCTGGGGCCTCCAAACTCTATTACACGAGCTTAGAGGAGTGCTCCCTATTTAGTACTAATATTGCAACCCTACCCTAGCCCGAGGGCCGCACTTTGAGTTCCATATTTGTGAAACAAGAATGCAGTCAGAGTTCCAAAATATTCAAAGAACCATTGACAATAATGCACAACAAGAATCAATAACACAAGAAGATTCCTAAACATCTCGTAGCATCCTAGAGATAAGCTACGAATTTCTCTGTACCCATCCACAGGACTCTACTTAGACGGTACCTCTGTACAGCTGAGACCAATGAATCTTAAGCTCTGATACTAACTTTTCATGACCCGATCATTATGGAACCTATTAGATCCCACCTATAGGAAAATTAAATACCCAACCCCTGAGTACCTTTCCTATCTCTCTAGTCATCACCCTAACTGATACAATAGTTCAATAACTGTAACCTACCCAAAACTAGGAAGTCAATTGTATAGAGCTACGATAGACACAAGTATATATCTATACACACACACATACATACACACACACATATATATATAATAACCATAATAATATACAAAACTAGGAGTGCTCCTATGAATACATGTCACTACGCTACAAGGCCAATGTTTGAAAACAAAAGATGGCCATAAAAGAGAAGGAGACTGTGATGTAGCCAGAGCTACCGGTGCTCACCCAAAAAATCTTCTAAGCACTCCAAAATCCCCCAAAATTAGTGCTCGCGGCTAAAACCTGGACCAACACCATGGGAAGATGTAAAAAGTAAAGGTGAGTACTATAATAAGGCACCCCGTAGATATCATCAACTGACTGAGTGAAATAATGTACATAAGAAAGTTCAAATAACAATCCCATAAATCAACCCCATAACCTTAACTGAATCGAATCATTATACTCCATGCGGGTGCAAGGTCCTAGTATCTACGCTTGCATGCCACCGAGGCCTTCATAAGCCTAGAAGGTACACCTACATACAACCGATCTGATAGAAAATCATTGAAACTAATAAAATTATGATAGAGGTCAACTATGAGTATCGCATGATCAAGGGTCGAGCTGTACTTAGGAGTAAGGCCCTAGTATCTATGCCTGAATTCCACCTGAGCCCCCATAAGCCCAAAAGGTACACCCACGCATAATCAAGACGTGTATAGGTGTGTGGGCATGAGTAATCAATCGGGCCTCTACCCCTAAGCATCATATATCAAGTTGGGATTTGATGACTCTCTAGACATGCTTACTCTTTGATCTAAGTTGCAATTTTCTAGACTTGTTGCAGTTTTTTATATTTGAGCCTTCAATATTTATAGTATTTCACTTAGTTGGCCAATGATATCTACTGGTTTCCTGTTACCACTACTCACCCTCTATATTTCAGCATCTTCTAATGGTGAAGGTCTAGGTACTAGCCATGGTCGGTGAGTTAGGGGTTTGAAAGTGTTTCAAGAGACATGGATGAGCATCAATAACTCTAGGTACTCAACAGTCTCCCTCCTTTTGATGTCTATCTTTATATCCATACATTAGCCTTGTGCAGTGTAGTTTCTTGTATATATAGGAGCATTCCTGGTTATGCATCTTATTATTGTTACTATATATAGTGTGTGTTCTTGTGTCAATCATAGCTTTGTACAGTTGACTTTATGGTTTTGGGTAGAGTGTGTTGGTTTATTCAGACATATCTAGCATTGATGTAACTAGTGATTTAGGGTAGGTACTCTGGGGTTGGGAATTGGCATACCTATAGGTGGTATCTTATAGGCGGCATCATGACTGAGACCGGGTCATGAAAACAAATCCATCTAGCTTTTCCAAGCTTTCAATCTCAGGGATTAAGGTGTCAGGGTACATCAAATTTTACATTCTCCGTGAACAACAATTTCTTGATGATTCTAGACAAATTTCAAAGTTTGGTGTGGAGTAGAAGATACCACACCAACCATATGGATCCATGAACTTCTGAGTAATAAATTATAACTAGTAGATATGTCCAACACTTGAAATTCCACTATAAACTACTCAGGTCCAATTTTTAATGGAAAATTAATTTCATTAATGACTCTTCTTTATGTCCCATCAAAACCTCTGACTATCACATGACTTTCATGATTTTTCCCAATATTAATCCCTAAAGTATGAGTGTAACAAAAGGACATATGTTAATAGTAGAACCATTACCAATAAAAACTATAGATATAAACTTGTTCCTACATATAATAATGATGTTCAAAGCTTTGTTATACCCCAGGACTTCAGGTGGAACTTCATCTTCAAACAAAACTTGCCCTACCATGGCTGAAAAACTCTCACATGTTGTCTTGACTGGAGCATAAGTTTCACTTACAACCTTCGTCAAATCACTTGTTACAACCTAAGACTAGGACCTAGGTGCGACATGGCAAATGGGAACCTAAGAACACCCACACAAGCGTCACAACATACATAAGCACATCTTTGGTTGCGTAAACATAGTTCAAACATCATTCGATCAAGCTAAGAGGATTCGAGATTTAGGACACAAGCTATGGGAAAAGGGATAAGGAATCACCAACATCTAACCAAAATAGATAAACTAAGGGAAGGGATCATAGGTCACACTTTATGGGAATAGGGACTTAGGAAGGGCACCAGTTGCCATCAACATTAAAAGCATACAGGGGATAGGGACTAAAGGGAGATCATCATAAGTACATAAGCGTTTCTTGAGTCATACACAATATATCATCTAACAATACCTTTAAACTTGAGTGGGATGGGGGCCAAGACATGTCTCGGGCTCACCGTCAAAGGTAGATAACAAAAGTAATAAAGTCTTAACATAAGCATGATAGAAAATGATTGTCATCCCCAAGATAAAGGACTCACCACAAGCAAGACTTTAAGCAAATGTACTAGCCACGTGGAGGTGGATGGATAGGAGCTTCAGTACCTACATGGTTAGATAATGTAGGCAAAACGTATGTGTTAGTACTTTAAATGTACTAAGTATGCGGGGTGCAATGCAATAATAGATCATAAGTCATAATAATCAAGATGCATAATCATATACAAAGATAATAAGCTCAATAAAACATAAATGATAAATGCCTTATTCAAAACATGCATGAAAGGTAATCAAAATCTCATAACATAGTATACATATGTGGAAGAAGACCTTAACTGACATGTAAGACCATGCGATCTTGTAATGACCTAGTTATTCATTTTTGAGCCTATCTATAAAAATTACTATTTTGCTATTTTGTAATTAGCTTTGGACCTATTTTGAGTTATTTGTATTGTTGGAACTAAGATCCTATGTCTTAAAAGTGACAAATATGAGTTTTTATCATGTTTGAAAGCTTAAGTTATTGAAAAAGTGAGTTTACTTTGAGTTTCAGGTGTTGGATCGGAGATCCATCGATTATATTAGCCTCAAAATGTCAAAATTGGTCTTGGAGAAATTAGAGAACTAAATTCAAAGTTGAAATGAAAATTTTGGACCCAAAGTTACATTTTAAGTTGTTTTTGGAGCTATAGTTTGACTTTTCTCAACATTTGGAGTTGACAAGCTCGGATAAAAATTTTGAAAGCTCTAGTAGTTTTGGATGGTAAAAATAATGCTAGAAATTGTATCACCATAATTTAAAGATTTTCTAAGGGTAATTTTTTTATTTTGAGTTTTAAACTAATTTATTTGAGTTACATTGCTATTTGTGTCAAGGAGAATTCGAAATCAAATTTTGATTATTTCGTTGAGTTCGAATCACCATTTTATGTATGGTTGGATGTTTGATTTGTGTAATTCTGATTCTAGATGAGTCCCAATGGCCAATTCCAAGTTTTGAGGTCTACTGATATATCTTGTTTTTTTGGTACAAGACCCATTCTTCTCCACGTTCGCGGAGACTTATTTTGCTTCCTTCTCTACATTCGCGTAGAGGGTCTCTAGGTTTGTGGAGGTCAGTTTACTAGACCCTCGATGTTTGGGGAGGTCAGTTCACTGGGCCCTCCGTGTTTGCAGACCCTATCATGCGTTTGCAGAGGTCAACACTTGTTTGGGCTTTACATTCGCAAATACCCATCTGTGTTTGCGGAGTGTTACCTTTTACTGAAAATTTTTAAACGTAATTTACACCTTCAACCACTTTTCATTATTTCAAGCTTTGGGAGGCGATTTTTGAAGAGGATTTTTGTGAAAATCTTTTGGGTATTATTTCTAACATTATTTTAATTAATTTTCATGACTTTTATCTTGAATTTCATGATTTTAGATATTTAAAATAGGAGATTTTTGGTCTATGATTTTGAAACTTTAATTGATGATTTCTCCTTCGATTCGAACCCATTTTTAGTAGTATTTTCACTCACAAACTCCTTTTCTTGTGTAGAACCTTAATTTTGAGTCAATTTCTAGATTCAAGAACTTTGAATTTTAGCCCTAATTTTGACTATTTTGCTCCTAAGACTAATTCGTGCTAATATGGGTATCAAAATTCACCTCTTGATATGTAGTATCTATTTTTGGTAGTGATTTATCAATTTAGTGATCGTTCACATCAAACTCACTAACATCGCTTTGAGAACAACAAAATTCTATATTTTAAGTACCAAAAGTGTTATATTTTTGTAGTACATCAACACCCTCAATATAAAATTGTTGCTTGTCCTCAAGTGACAGACTCAATCAACATAAGCAGTAAAGTAACTACATGCCTTAATCTAATGGCATACATCATCTCAAAATCATGCTCAAATACCCAAACTAATACATCAGTGCATATCAGATAGTCATCAAACAAACCAATGCATATCAATAGGTGTGACAGTGCAACTATGACAAGCAAGGTAACCACAAACAAGCCACAATCACTGAAATAGTCTAGAATCAATAGTGCAACTCCAGTACCCTCACAAAAAGAAGTCACATATCTCACTCATGATGATATTTTCATTGTTAATGCTTGGGACTACCAAGATCACTCACACTCACAACATATATTCAAACACTATTCTAAATTTCATATGCTTGCCCCTATACTCATAACTAGGACCTTTGACTACTTGGACTAGGATCGCTATAGGACTTTCTTAGCTTGTAACGTAGGCTTAGGGGGATTTGGTTTGATATTTTAGGAACATAGTGACTAATGACCCTCTTTGACACTTCATAACTCTACACTCTTGCCCTACCAACACTGATATTTTCCACTCATTCTCCCTTCTCTTATTTCAACTTTTTCTGGGTGCCTTATTCATACTTTTAAGCTCATTACCCTTTATTTTTCACATTCTTTTTTTTAGCTCATTATTTATGAATTAATTCATTTCTCTAGCACCCATGCCATACTCTTTTCTTGTATCATTAGCTCCCATGTCTTTTTAGTATGCTTTTCCTTACACTAGTTACCCTCAACTTAGGCTTTTGGCCTGAGTTGAGATGCACAATATCCAACCTATGAACCAGGGCCACTTTTGGTAGCCACCCAAAAAGATATTACCTTAGTCAAGGTGCATAATATTCAAGGAAGGACCAGGGCCAATTTCAAGATTTCACATTCAAGAAGGCTTGGTTACTTAGGTATTTATAAAGAAAAGAGTACATATAAGGCTCAAACATTAGGATCAAGGGATAAATCATGTTTTTGGTTGGTCTTTTTAGGCTAAGTGGATTAATATGAACAATGGCCTAAAAGCTTTTCCTAACCAACTAACCTACAGTCTTACTCAAAGTAACAGGGCAAGTTCTAAACTGAAACACAATATAAGAATTTTGTAAAGAATCTCACATGCACATGGCATATAACAGAACAAGCACTATCAATTATTTAATGCACATGGTTGTTATCAGAACTACCTAACATAAAATTTTGATGGGTATTATATTTCATAAAACTAATACATGCCATAGACTTCAGTACAATATGCTACTACTACTACCTACACATCTTAAACATACCGGTTCAAAAGAAAATAAATGTCCTTAAGGAAAGAACATAAGCAAAAAAACCCTGCGGACTCAAAATTTAGGATATTATAGGCCATAGCTACTCAAACTTCACAGAGTCCTATAACTACCCTATCCCAGCGAAAAATAGTTGCATTGTCCTCAATGCAAAAAAATATAACTAAATCAAAACATTAGGGTCAAAAGGAACGTACCTGAGCACATAAGAGCTGGTGTCTATCTTGGGTTGCCTCTAAAGCAATATCTGATTTAGTGTTATGGCATGACATATACAAATTGGTTATCAGACTTCACCATGTGCCCAAACTTCCATCTTCAAATCATCGGGCCTCTTCATAGACTAGCATATATTGAAGATGAATTCTTCATCATTCAATTGAAAATTGAGCTGGCATGATTCCATATTAACCAGTGCTTTCCAGTGGCTAGGAAGGGTCTTTCTAGGATGATTGAGACTTTAAAGTCAACTTCTTAATCAAGGATAACAAAGTCTAACGGGAATGTGAATTTATCTACTTTGATGAGAATATCATAGTGTATCCCCACAAGCTTCTTCACCATCTAGTCAGCCATCAACAACCGCATACTCATTGGCATAGGGGCACCGAAACTTATCTTCTTGAACACTACAAAGGGTATTAGATTGATTGTAACAACCCAAAAATTTATGAAATATACTTATGGTTGGTAATCTAGGATGTATTAAAAGCCATGGTTGTGTTTTGGTGGGCACGGGTTGAGTTTTGGTGGCCGAATGCAAATTGGGCTAGTAAGTGGCCTAGAGAGACAGTTTCAGCAGTATATTTCAAATAGTCGTAACTGTTTATGTGGGATGAACCATATGCAATACCACATATCAAATTGAAGCTATTTGCGTTAGGTTTGCAACACAAGTGGTTTCACTCAATTTGGAGTTTGGATGAGGGAGATATGGCCCAAACAGTGATACTATCTGAAATTCCGAAGCCATTGGAGATAGGCTCAGAAAAGGGGCCAAGGACAGGGACACGGACCGTGAAACTTTGCACGGTCCGTGTAGGGTCCCGTGAGGTGTGACAGTGAGCTTGGGTTGGCTTGGAACCACCCCTAAGCCAAGTGTAAGTAATCAGAACCTTGGACGGTCCGTTTGACACTAAACGGTTCGTCCACTGTCCCGTGAAGGTGGATAGTGGATAGGCCAAGGCATGGCCATGATTTTTGAGGCCAAGTGTGGTTACACGGTGACTTGCACAACCAGTCACAAGTTGAACAAACCATTTAGTTGTTCGTGAAGTGTAACAAAAAGTTCTCCGAGAGTTCGTGTGAAGATTTGGCTAAGTGCCACTGGACGGTCAAGTTGACGGCTCGTGTGCATGTTGACGGCACTGTAGCTGCCGTTTGGGCATTGTGTACAGTTAAAAGTTCTATTTTATTAATGATATTTTCGTGATTTAATATTTCCTTAAGCCCCTTTTTGGTCCCCTAAAACATTTCCCAAACCCTTATTCATCTATTCAAACTCTCCTATACACTCTCTTAAGATCCTAAGACTCTCTTGACCTCCATTGAAGCTAGCTTGTAGAATTTGGGGAAG
>JBCEWC010012246.1:0-16008 GCA_038996855.1 Solanum aculeatissimum
GCTCAAGCATGAACAAGATTTGAACCATGGTTTTGTTTTGACTAAGTATGCATGTTTTGAAAGTGAATGTAAGTCTTTCGATTTAAATGTTGCATCTACCTATACGTATTCTCGTGGGATGAAACTTAGTACCTAGGGATTGGAGTTAGGGTGGACTATCTCCATAGGGTCCATACTTCTTTCCGTCTAACCATGTGCCACCATGGGTTAATTCCCTATCTAGGGAACTCTGTCATGATTCCTCTTGTTTAAGGGTGTTAAGGAACTACTTGGCAAGTAGTCCGGATTTGGGTAGTGGCTCGCTAGGGTCTTTTCATTTTTTTGGTTGAGGTTACATCCCCACTATATATATGATTATAGGATTTCATCACACGCATCATGTCATAGCATATTGATATATTACTCTTTGGATACGTTCGTTTCTTTCGTATCATTTGTCCCCTTGACATGTTGCTTGGTCACACTATAATTTTCATATGCATTGCATGCCCACATACTTGGTGCTTAATTGTGCTAACCCATATTCTTGTCTATATGTTCTAACCATGTAGGGACCAAGGGTGACATCTACATTCTACCGGATTACACTTGAGATCTTGTTGAAGAATTGTTAGTGGTGAGCCCTTTTGTTCAAGGGAAATAGCCACCATCTATCTACCTCTTTATTTTTATGTATTTATTTTCTATTGACTTGAGGGTGAGCCTCAAACAGGTCGAGGCCCCGCTAATTTATGTAGAGGCATTGTTGGAAAAATCTTACCCTTGTACGTTTGATTGTATGCTAGATATTTGGTTATGTAATATGATCCTATTTAGCTCGATCTATGATACTATCTCTTTCATTATGCTATGGCTTGTATGATGGTTTATTATGAATGACTATGTTCTATGTGCAAACATGCCTATCCCATTCCCGTATTGCCCCCATAGCTTGAGTCCCAAGTCCCTAAATCCCCAGAACTTTTGTGCTATGTATTTAGCTTCCGCGTTTCCGAACCGATGATGTGTGTAATGATGCTATGATTGATTGATCGAGGGTCTTTGAGTCCTTATTCGCCATGTCACATCTAGGCCTCCTATCCGGGTCGTGACAAAGATGGTGTCAGAGCCCTATATTTGTAAGGTTCCTTAGAGTCCAATATGCCGCGTCTATTAGAGTCTTATTCATGGGTGTGATGCGCTCCATGTCTATGAATAAGAGGCTATAGTGACGTTCTAGGCAATTGTCTCACTTCATTTCTTCTTTATGTCATGCCATGAGATCTTGATAATGCCTCTAAACTTTGGTATTGTCGTTCTTTCAGAAAATGCCTCCAAGAAGAGCTCCCTTTCCCCGTCCGGCTCCGGAAGTTGAGCAGATGGATCCTCAGGCACCGGTTGAGGAACGAGTGATCCATGTGGAATTCCAAAATGTTATCACCATGTTAGCATAAACTGTGACCAACCAAGCTAGGCTTGTCTACCCCACCCCTATCACTAATCCGACCTCAAGAGTGAGGGACTTCACTCGTATAAATCCCCCGAAATTCTATGTTTCTAAGGCGATGATGATGCTCAAGAGATTTTGGATGCGATCACCAAGGTTTTGTCTATTATGGGTGTTATCTCGGAGGAAAAGGCAGAGTTGGCGGCTTACCAACTCCAAGATGTTGCTCAAGTTTGGTATTGGCAATGGCTTATGGAAAGGGTGGCGGATGTGAAAGTTGATTGGGAGGAGTTTAAGATGGCTTTTCTTGATAGATTCTTCCCACTTGAGCTTAGGGAAGCAAAGATGACCAAATTCATCAATCTCCGACAAGGCAACATGATCGTGAGGGACTATGCCCTCAAGTTCACCAAACTATCTAAGTATGCTCCTACTTTGGTTTTTGATCCCCGTGCAAGGATGCACAAGTTCATATCGGGTGCATCAGACTTGGTGGTGAAGAAGTGTCGTACAACGATGATTATTAAGCAGATGGATATCTCAAGGCTCATGACCTACGCCGAGCAAATTAAGGGTGAGAAGATGAAGGATAAAAAGGTGCATGAGGCAAAAAGGGACCATATTGAGGTTGGGTTTCCGGATGCTAAGGTAGTTGGATTTGGCCGTTTCCATAAAATCCAAGGGTCTAATGTGAGATTTTCTAGAGTGCCTTCTCCTAGGGCACCAATTGTGGTTTCTCCCCGGTTTTCTCTTTGTGGCCATTGTGGAAAACACCATGTAGGGGATTATAAAAGGTTCTCGGGTGCTTGCTATAGGTGTGGTGGTGTGGACTACAAGATCTCGAATTATCCAAAGGGTAAGAATAGGGACCAAGTTTCTCCCGGTTGTCAAGGGCCACCCAAGGCTCCGGTTGGTGATGCTTCAAGGGTCAACCAATTTTATTCTCGTCATGCTCGCCAAGAAGTTGAGGAAGCTCCGGATGTCATCACGGGTATGTTAAAAATCTTTAATTTTGATGCATATGCTTTACTTGATCCGGGTGCAAATTTATCTTACGTGACTCCCTTGTTGGCTACTAAGTTTGATGCGTGCGCCAAATTTTTTATAGAGCCTTATTCCGTGTATACTCCCGTGGGTGAGTCTTTTCTGGCCCGAAAAGTGTATAGAGGTTGTCCCGTGTCGGTTTTACATAAGGTATTTGTTGGTGATCTTGTTGAACTTGAAATGTATGATTTTGATGTTATACTTGGGATGTATTGGTCGCATATTATGCCTCTATTGATTGTAGAACTAGGTGAGTTAAGTTTCTAGTCCCTAATGAGACGGTATTAGAATGGAAAAGTGGAAATTCCGTTGTGAAGGGTAGGTTTATTTCCTATCTTAAGGCCCAGAGAATGATTGGTAAGGGATGTATTTATCACATAGTTTGGGTTAGAGATATGGAGGAAGAATCCCCCAGGCTTGAATCGGTATCGTTGGTGAGAGAGTTCCCTGATGTTTTTCCGAAAGATTTGCCCGGCATTCCTCCCGATTGAGAGGTGGATTTTGGTATAGACCTTCTCCCTGATACTCAGCCCATTTCGATTCCCCTGTATCGTATGTCTCTGGCGGAGTTAAAAGAGTTGAAAGACCAATTGAAGGATTTGTTGGTAAAAGGGTATATTAGGCCTTTTTCCATGGCATACATAACCACATTCTGTCCAATCCAGGCTAATTCACCAACTTCAAATCATCCAATTAGTGACCTATATCATCTACCATATAGAGGCTTAAATGGTGCCATGTCAATACTTGTGTGAAAACTATTATTGTAGAAAATCTCGATAAGAGGTAGATGATCATCCCAACTTCCTTTAAATTCCATGACACAAGCCCTCAACATGTCATCAATGTTTGAATGGTTCTTTCAGCTTGCCTATCAATTTGAGGGTGGAAGGCGATACTTTACTTCACTTTAGTACAATGCCCTCTTTGTAATGACTTCAAAAAATGGGTGGTGAATTGAGTACCACTATCCAAAATAATGGAGAATAGGATCCCATGCAACCTCACTAACTCATGGACATATATAATTTGACATAATCTTTGGTACCAAAAGTTGCCTTCACTTGCAAGAAATGAGCTAATTTCATTATTCTATCAACAATAACCCATATGGAATCAAAATGCTTCTTAGTCTTAGGCAAAACAGTCACAAAATCTATGTTGATCTCTTTCCACTTCCAAGTAGGAATCTTAATATCTTGGGCTAGGCCACCTAGCCTTTGATGTTTGGTTTTGACTTGTTGGCAATTGTGACATCCAGTTACAAACTTTGCAATGTCCCTCTTCATACCACCTCACTAATATACTTCCCTCAAATCCTTATACGTATTTGTAGAACTGGGGTGAATGTAATAGGATGAAATTTGTGCTTCTTTTACAATCAAGTCCTTTAACCCATCAAAATTTGGTATGCATAACCTACCGTGGTGCCTAAGGACATTATCTCCCCGTTGGGAGAAAACCTCTACCTTTCCTTCTTTTACCATTGTCTTTAGTTCCAACAGAGCAGGGTCAAGGTCTTGCATGGATTTGACCTCTTCAATTAAAGAAGACTTTGAACCATCTATAACCACCACAACTCCATTCTCGACTTCATCCAACCTAACCCTAAACCTAGACAATCAATGAACTTCTTTATCCAACTCCTTCATTCCATCCTCAACTTGAGTTACACTCTCCATAGATACCCTACTTAGGGCGTGACTACAACATTAGCCTTTCTGGATGATAATGCACACTCATGTCATAATCTTTAAGGAGCTCCAACCACCTTCTTTGCCTCTAATTGAGATCCCTTTGATGAATATGTATTGAAGACTATTGTGGTTGGTGAAAACATCTACATGCACCCTATACAAATGATGATGCCATATTTTTAAGGCAAATGGCATGGTCACTTGTTCAAGATCATGAGTAGGATAGTAATGGTCATGCACTTTTAGTTGCCTAGAACCATAAGTAATAACCTTTCCACCTTGCATCAATACATACCCCAAATAAATTCTTGAAGCATCATAATAAACAACAAATCCTTCTAACCCACTAGTAAAGACAAAATAGGAGCGGATGAAGGCTTTCCTTTTAAATTTTGAAAACTCTTTTCACATTCATTGGTCCTGTCATCACCTAAGCCTAGGGCCTAGGTGCGACACAGAGAATGGGGAACCCCAAGGTATCCCAAATAAACTTCATAGTATATTTAAGACATCCTTGGTTGCGGAATCATAAATAACCATCATTCAAATAAGTCTTAGGGAATTAGGGTTTTAGACTCAAGTTATGGGGATAGAAAGGGAATAGAAGTTTCAACCGTCACATAACAAGCAAAAACTAAGGAGTGGGTAAGTATGACTCATCCTATGGGGGTAATAAGGACTTAGAACTCTCATCACATGTCATCACATTCAACAACACACAAAGGGATAGGGGCTAAAAGAAGTCTTCATAAATATATAACGTCTCAAATGCCATTCATTCCATAATATCAAACAATACATCTATCATGAGCGGAATAGGGGAAAATACATCTCCTAGGCTCACCCTCAAAGGAAAATATCAAAAAAAGACAAGTCTCAACATATGCATGAATTAAAACGGTTGTCGTCCTCGGAGTGGAGACAAGCCAACTAGCCATGTGGAAGAGGATGAATAGAACCTCTGGTCCTTACATGGTTAGACCATGTAAGTAAAAATATGTGCTAGTACTTGGAATGTACTAAGTATGCGGGGTACAATGGAACAAGAGAACATAATTCATTATTAAACAATATGCATAATAATATTCAAGGGATGTGAGTTCACTATGACATGAATGATCAATGCCTTAGTCAAAACATGCATGAGGATAGCCAAATCACATAACATATCCTACTTATATGGGAAGGGACCATAACTGACATATAAGACCAAGCGAGCTACTACTTGAATGTCGATGTTCACTCCACACCGATTAAGGATTAGTCTATGTTGCCAAGGTAAACCATACACTCACCTTAAGGGAACTTTACCATTTTGAAGAGTGCCTCACACCACCATATGGGAATACCACCATTTTTGGTTAAGATATGAGAAGTGACTTATGGGAACACCACTAATTTTGGACATCAATGAGCATGTACCTTACAGGAACCCTAACCTTTTCAGTGAATTGTGAAATAAGAGCTATATGGATCCTTTACCCAATCACAAACCTATAGCAGTAACTTAATTAAGGGACAATGGTTATCTACCAATGTCCTCTTTCTTCTAGGTCATCAATCATAAGGAATACTCAAACCATAGTCATAGTCATAATATGCATATTCTCATAATAGCTTTATATCATCACAGAGTAGTTCATCAAAACAAAAGCTTCATAATATCAAAGAAAAGGGCTTCATATCATTGATAATTCTCAAAAAATTTCTTTGAACTCATAACATGCTTATTAGCCCTCAAATCATCACAACATTCATAGTTTGCATATTTTTCCATAAGGGTTTTATCAACATAGGAAGCTTGTCAGATAACTTTAGACAAAACATGGTAGGTACGTCCATATGAGCTTAAATTCATGTAAATAAAAGATATAAGGAGATTAAAACAAGGTCATTTAAGAATCATTCAAAGCAAACCACCATAAAAAGTAAAGCTTAGTTAGGGCATCATAAGATCCTTATTCAAAATCACATATATTTTATTGATTTTCATTGCATAAAAGTTTACAAGCTATAATTTCATAAAATACTTCATAATATCATCATAAGAAAGAGTTCATGCAATTTCATAAATCATCCATAACTTGGAAATAAGTGGAGAAGAGGAATTGTTGCGTTTTGTGGAGGAAAGGTTTTCATAAATAAAAACCCGAATATCTTGGTGTGATTTAGAGATGAATATCTTGTTAGAAAATGAAGAAAATCTGAAACCCTAACTTGCATCTTTTACTTGAATGTCTTGAGGAAGCATGAGAGTTTTTTAGAGGAGTTAGGACTTAAGTTATTTTAGAATGAGTTAGAGTGGAGTAGTTTAGGCTTGTATAAGGTTGGAAAGGGCTTATTTGGGGGTTTAAACGAAATAACATAGGCATATGAATCTAGGAAATGTCAAAATTACCCATTCTTAAAATCTGCCAAACCAGACCATGAGGCCCCGATATAGGTCATGGTCCAATCCACGGGTCATGGAAAGAGGATCTCATCATATTGATTTGTTGTCCCTTTTGACCTTCTCTGGAACACAAACCACAACACCAACTACAACCCATTAACAAATGAACAAGCTGCCCAATTGTTTGTGCATCAAACTTCAGAAATTTATTTGTCCACCATGTCTTCCCACCATTCGAGAGAACAAGTTATGCCTTATGGAGCCATTTATGGCTCTTGATTAAATTCATGCATTTGTGGCTCCCCCAACTTAGGCTACTAAAATTGCACCATTGGACCCATGAACCCATGCACAACTGTATTCTGTTTCACTGTGCATATACCCCTTCATGAACTCCACTTACACTTAGAAGAAATTCCCAGACTTTATTTCTTTCAAACTTTCATACCTTCTAATAGGTACGGCCTTATAGGTCTAAACAAATTTTGCCTTCTTTTGTGTCAACTTTCGCAAAGGAGAAGCAATTGAAGAGAAACCATCCACAAGCCTCCGTTAGTACCCTACCAAGCGTAAGAAATTACTAATATCTATCAAAGTCAAGGGCCTAGGTCAATTCCTCACCATTTCCTTCTTTTTAGGATCTACGTTAATCCCTTCACCTGACACCACATGCCCTAGAAATGCAACTTCTTTAAACAAAAACACACATTTATCAAACATGGCAAAATTTCCTCCCTTGAAATTTGCAACATTACCCTCAAATGTTTCACATGCTCTTCTTGATTTCGGGAGCAGATCAAGATGTCATCAATGAATACCACAACAAATATATCAAGGTAGTGTTTAAAGACCCTCTTCATGAGATCCATAAATATTATCGGTGAATTACTTAGGCCAAAAGACATCACCAAAAATTTAAAATTCCCATACCTCATCCAGATAGCTATCTTTGGAATATCACACTCCCTTACCCTCATTTGATGGTATCCAAATTGAAAATCAACATTAGAAAATTTACTATCCCCTTGTAATTGATAAAAAAGGTTATCTATTCTTTGTAGAGGATACTTGTTCTTTATGGTGACCTTTTTTAGTTACTGATAGTCAATACACATGCTAAGTGATCCATCTTTATTCCTCATAAACAATACCGGTGAACCCCAAGGTGACTTGCTAGTCCTAATGAATCCCTTATGCAATATGTCTTTGAATTGATCCTTTAACTCTTTCAGTTCCATCAACACTATACGGTAAGGGGGTAGGGAAATGGGTTGAGCATCAGGGAGGAGGTCTATGCCAAAATCTATCTCTTGGTGTAATTCTTCTTAGTGGAATTGTCTTGAAGCGCAAAGAGCATTCAGTAGATATAGGGAGTCTTAAGATGAATTTTAAAGCATGAAATATATCATGAAGAGTTGGGTCATTTTCTAAATGCCTCATAGCCTCCTATTGATAGTTGTGGCCTACTTCACAAATATGAACAAGACTCTACTCGACACGGTGTATTGAATTTCTGTGGGTTATTTACAAACACAGTTCTATGATTCCTAGATTGTTATGACCCAAGATAGGGGCCTAGATATAACACAAAAAATTGGAAACCCGAATGTACCCCAAACAAGTCTCATAGTATACGTAAGCACATGCTTGGTTGTGGAACATAAATCAAGCATCAAACAATTCAAACTAAGGGAATTTGGGTCTTGGACTAAAGCTATGGGGATAGAAACGGGAAATAAATCTCCATCATCCATTCACAACAAAGATAAGGGGAGGGTTAATAGGACTCAAGTTATGGGTATGGAGGGGCTTAGAAAGATCATCGCTTGCCATCAACACGTATAACATCAAACATCATATAAGGGATAGAGTCTAAAGGATAAATCTCCATAAAAGTTTAGATATAGCATAGTAAGTACATAGCATAAGCAGAGAACCACACCTCTAAACATGAGTAGGAGGGAGGCTAAGACATGTCCTTGGCTTACCCTCAAAATAAGAATTAAAGTAATAGTGTATTAAGGTAGCAAGCTATATAGAAAATGGGTATTGCCCACGCCTAGAGAGATCACCACAACACAATAATTCAAGAACCAAACTATCCATGAGGAGGTAGATGGCGAAGTACTCCAGTCCTACATGGTTAGATAATGTAGGCAAAAAGTATGTCTTAGTAAATTGAATGTAATAGTACGTGGATGAAACACATTAATAGATCACAAGCTTCATAGAAAAGATGCATAATTATATATAATAGAAACTAGCTCAACATGACACGCATGAGAATGCTTTAATAAAATCATATATGGAAGATAAAAATAACTTCTTGTCATAATACATATGTAGGAGGAAGTCGTAATAGACATATAAGACCATGTGTGCCATTACATGGAATCTAACAAATCCCCCTATGTAGGTTAGGGGAGACTACTTTACAAGTAGAATTCCATCAATTTGAACATACATCTTTAGTGTATACTGTGACGTAAGGGATCCTGTGCGGGCACATAGTTAATGAGACATGACGTTGCTTCTAGGATTCCCTTACCAAATTCCACCACCAAGACCCATTCGATGCTAAGTCATTCCCACATAATACATTTGAAAATATATGCATGATTATAGTCATTCATAAACTTATAAAGATAGCATCATCATATATGGAGTAGCTCATTAAAATATAACATCCATTAAGTGAGATTTGTGCTAATCACAAGGGGATCTATCCATCACCGTCTTTAAATATTCATAAGCGGTATTCATAACTTCATAGTTTCATAAACATTTATAATATTTAATTGAACCCTCTTCCATTGGAAATCATACTTCATTAGAGAACTTAATATGAAAATGTGATGACCCGACTTAGGGGCCTAGTTGTCACACGGTGAATGAGATACTCGAAGGAACCCCATCCAAGCCATCTTTAATATCACAAGCATTCATAGACATAAAACTTAAACATTTGCAGAATAAAATTGGGGAAGGGGCTATAGTTGTCTTATAAAAATGAAAAACCAATAAAAAAGCATATATGAAAACATATTTTTTCCAAACATCATACAATATAAACCATGGATGGATCGATTGGTTGACTATCAACCTCCATCAAATAGAAAATACTTCAACATTAAACAACACAAAATGCAAAAGACTCAAAGGGCCAACAAATACATAGTCTTAATAGAAAATACAAGGTTGAAATAGAAAATGATAGAGACTCGAATTAAGGGCTCACAAAAAAAGTACTAGTCTCGAACGCCTAAAAATAGACACGAGCAGGTGGAAGAGCACTTCTCCCTACATGGTTAAATTAAGAAGGAAAAATATGTGTTAGTACTTTTGGAATGTACTAAGTAGCCGAGATTCATGCAAACATAAAATTGTAATGCCATCATTCATAAGTAAGAAGATACATGCATTGGACGATAAATGGAACTTTAAATATGAGCTTAAACATGCACAAGGAATATCGTATAATTATGAGTAAAAAGGCATGCACATAATCATAAACTTGTGGGAGTTGATAGTAACTGACATATAAGACCATGTGAGCTACTATATATAATCCAACATAACCCCCTATGTTGGCACAGAGAGACCACTTGCCAGGTGGAGCTCCACCACTTCGCTTGCATCTTTAAATAACATAAATGGCCTACGTAGATCCACTAGCCTAGACTACAAGGGTTCCCACGATGGCACATAGTTAATGAGAGAAAGGGTTGCTACTAAGGTTCCTTTACCAAACTCCACCTCAATATCACAGACTGTGCTAAGTCATCCCGCGAAATCTTTAAAACATAAGCTTAGTTAATTTATGACACTTAGAATCATAAGTAGGAATCTAAAGTAGCTCAAACTTAAGGAACCACCAAGTGAGTATTGTCCTTTCATCTTAGGAACCTTCTTAAACATCTTTAGGACAATTGTAAGCATGCTTATATCTTTGACAAATCAAAACTTTGAAATCTTTCTTTAGCTCCAAAATAATTATCATAAAACATACAATATTTGACTTGAAAATAGGTGGGATAAGTCCATAAGTTGAAAAATTCATAAATCATGAGATCATGCATAACTATGGGAAAATAGGCTTATTCAAAACAAGGTAAAACTACCCACAGTTCAATAATTAAATCCACATCATTCGGGTCATCATCATTAACTTAAATACATGCAAATACTTATTAAAACATCATAAGATATCATTGAGATCATTTAATAACATAAAATATCATGAAGTCATCATTAGCATGCTTGGTAACACGAAGGAACTAAAAGAAAAAATAAAAGACATTATGTCACACTTTTTGGGTTAAAGGAGACTCATAAATTAAACTAACATACCCTAGTAAGCTTTGGAATAAGGAATTTGTTTTTTGAAGAAACTCCCCTTCGAAACCCTAGCCTCCTTAGCTTGTTCTTACTCTCTACGGAGTATTTATTTTTCCTTAGAAATTTGAGAATGAGAGAAAGAATGAGGGTCCTACAGTTTTAACGTATGATCTAGGGCCCTTAGAATCCCAAAAATGACATAGTATAGGATTATAATTAGCGAAAATGATAAAACTGCCCTTCATTATAACTACCAGATTCATTCTACGAGACCCTGATTACAAGTCGTGGTTTAAACCATGGACCATAGTCCTATCCGTCCTGTTCTACTTTCCTAATATGTAAAAACTATTTTGTCTAACCAAACCATAAAATTCTTTTATACGAGCTATCCTTTGACTTATGACTCGTGGTTGGACTCGTAGGGTCCTTCCATGCTTAGCCAATGGACTGTGTTGTTAATCGTATGTTCCTTTTTAGAAACTCCAAATTTTCTTCATGTTTGGAACCCTCACAAACAACTTTGTCTATGAGTCGTCAAACTTCCTACGGACCATCATTGGGCATTGAATTACCCCACACTTGAAAAAATTTCTTCTTTCTTGAAGTTCATGTTTAGGAGGTCAACATAAGGGTAGTCATCCTTTCTATGGGTCATAAATTGGCTTCATGAATTGACCCAAGTCATTTTCTGTCCAACTCTTTCTGCACTTTTAGCTCCTAAACTGATAGTAATTACAATATCTCCCCCTTGGGAACATCGTCTTTGAATGTACTTAAAAGCAGGATCTAAAAGGTTAATCATCAGCTAACAATCCAGTTAACACATGACTAAAAACAGACCATAAACATAGAGATGAGTGTATGCATCATGCTAAAACTAAAATGCAAGCAATTGAGGCTTTAGGCAAAAATTAGTTAATACCTTAGGCTTGAGTAGAGTGGAATAGATAAGGGCAATGATTCATCATGTCCACTTCTACTTCCCATGTGGAACCCTCAACTTGTTGATTCCTCTAAAGCACTTCGACAGATGCAATTTCCTTGTTCCTTAGCTTTTTGACTTGCTGGTCTAGAATCTCAACTGGTACCTCTTCATATCTCAAATACTCTTCAAAATTAACATCATGTAAAGGAACTACAGAGCTTGGATCACCAATGAACTTCCTCGACATCGACACATGAAAAACCAGATAAATCAAATGTATCTCATTATGTAGGTCCAACTCATATGCCATCTTTCCCACTCTTCTAACCACTGCTTAAGGCCCAACATACCTATGGCTCAACTTTCCTTTTTCACAAAATTAGACCACCCCTTTCATAGGAGATACTTCCAAATAGGCCCAATCACTAATTTGGAACTCAGTATTCCTCCTCCTAACATCGGAGAAGGACCTTTGCCTACTTTGAGCCATTTGTAGCTTTTTGCTTATGCTTTTAATTTTCTCCACAACATTCATGACTAAGTCCAGTCTTATCAATGCCATCTCACAAACTTTGAACCACATAATAGGGGATCTACACTCCCTAGTATACAATACCTCGAACGACTCTATCTCATTGCTTGCATAGAAGCTATTATTGTAGGCCAACTCAATAAGAGGCGTATGTTCATCCCAATGTCCCTTGAACTCCAACACACAAGCTCTCAACATTTATTCTAATGTTCAAAAAGTCCTCTTGGCTTTCCCATCTATTTGGGGATAAAAAGTTGGACTCCACTTTACCTTAGTACCAAATCCATTTTGGAAAGACTTCCAAAAATGAGAGGTGAATTGGACTTCTGATCATGCCCAAGTCACACCTTCAAATTAAGGAATAAGCAATCACTGTTAGAATATAGAACCTAGTGATGGTTAGGGTCGATCCCAAGAAAATATTGTCTAGACTTGATGTAATTAAAGATATTTAGAGAATTAATCAACTTACTTCCAGAAAGGAAGGGGGGGGTGTTTGTGTAAAAGCAATAATTCATTCCTAAACTAAGATCAAATAGTCAATGCAAGGGTTGTTAATTCAGTGAGAGACATACCTAGGGTATTGTGTTTTCTATGAATTTTTAACATAGTGTAACCTAATAATTATAAGCTCTTCTGGTGTGTACTATGTAGAACTGGTGATTTATGTTTACCTAATTTCATAGGTCTATAATTACAAAAATGTCACCACACAACTTGGGCCATCTAAGGGTTTCACATTAATAACCCTTGTCTCAGTACAACCATCCCTTGGGAAGTTCAACTTGATAAGATAAGTGTACTCACATCAAATCCTATAATTTATTCCTTTTCCTATGCATTACCCCCTTGGGATGAAGAGTAAGAATAAGGGGATTTCTTACGTTGGCCATCCGTTAAAAAGTATTCAAAATAAATAAATAAATAATACATGCATGCATACTTTCCAAGCATTACAACTTATTTGGTTTTTACTTTGTTAGTTCTTCATGTTTCCCATAACCCTAGTTGTAGATTAAGCTACTCATGTTTGTTATAGATGAAAGAATCATGTTATGGATTTTCATAATTAAACACTTACAACAAGGAATTGAAGAATGAGAAATCCAAAATCTCCACTTAAATCACAATGTATAAATCCAAAGATAAAGATCACAAGTTTTCTTCTCAAAAATACCAAAAACACAATAAAATAAAGTAATAATT
Source organism: Solanum aculeatissimum (assembly GCA_038996855.1). Classification (NCBI taxonomy): domain Eukaryota; kingdom Viridiplantae; phylum Streptophyta; class Magnoliopsida; order Solanales; family Solanaceae; genus Solanum; species Solanum aculeatissimum. The sequence continues at coordinate 13,564 of JBCEWC010012246.1, forward strand.
TGAAATCTATAATTCTATACGTCTAAAAATACCTAAACCATATTTACAATAAGAAAACTAAATCCTAAACTGATTAGGAAAACTAGAATTGAGGCCTCCTACGAGCTCAATTGCGTGCTGTGTTTACTTTTATGGCTCATGGAATGGTTTCGTAGCTTGCATCCTCAAAAACTATCTTTATTGTACGACTTGCCTCTTATGAATCATAGATTGAATAACGGACCATATGTGCCTTCATCCTGTTAACTTTGAACAACTATACATATTCTCTAGACTTTAAGTCACAAACTGGTCTATGAGTCATCAAACAAACCATGACTGATCCTGTTAATTTATAGTTTCAACTTTAACAAAATTGCTCCTGTCTGGTTTAGGACTATGAACCCCATCTACGACTCTCAAACTGAACCATGGACCATAAATGGTCTCGTACATCATAAAAAAAGGCTTCAAATCATTACGAAAAAGCTGTAAATCTATACAAATCATCAGAAAAACTCCCTGACTCCTGTAATCCTGAATAATCAACATAAGAACAAATCAAACCTACTAACATTTCTTAGATAACACACAAAATTCAAAGTTAAAACATTAAAAGTGTCATATTGTTGCGGCACATAAACACCCTCAACTTGAAATTGTTGCTTTTCCTCAACCGATGGACTCAATCTATCACTGGCAGTACAACAAACACATAGACCTCAATCTTATGGCATACGCCATACCTCAGTCAAACAATCAATGCATATACAAGACAATCATAAAAGAAACTCATGAGGATCAATACATTATAGAGTAACTTTGATAGACAAAGCAATGTATATATGCAACAATCCCTGAGATAGTAAAAAATTCATAATGTTTATCAAGTGCCCTCAAAAAAAGAAGTCTCATTTGTCACTTAAACTAATGTACTTTGCTTCAATGTTAGGGACTAACAAATACACTCACACTCATAATTGATATTCAAACAATGTGTACAAAACCATAGGCTTGCCCTAATATTCATCACCATAATCTTCGACTAGTTGAACTCAGATCACTATAGGACTTTCTTAGTTTATAACGTAGGCTCAGACGGCTTGGTATGATATTTTTGGAACTTAGTGACTAATGAATCTCCTCGACATGGAGTTATTTTACACTTTCCCTTAGCAACACTAGTATTTTAACTCATTGTTCCCTTATTCCTAATTCAGACAATTTCAGGTGCACTTATTTTACTTTTTCAGCTCTTTGTCATTTATTTTTTCAATTATTTTTTTTTCTCACTTTTTGGGATTTATTTATTTTTCTCACACCCATTTCATACTTTTCCCTTTTTAGTTTCTCTACTATGCTTCCCTTCCTATCTTGCTCTGATTTATTTGCAACAGCCATCCTCAACTTAGGATTTTGACCAGAGTTGAGGTGCACGATATTCGACTTATGAACCAAGGCCACTTTTGGTATTCACTCTAAACTTAGGATTTTAGCCTAAGTCGAGGTAATACATAGACAAAAAAGTTTAGTAACTTAGGTATTTTGTAACAACCAGAAAGTTTTTGAAATCTACTTATGAATGGTATTCTAGGATGTACTAAAAGCGATGGTTGAGTTTTTGTAGCCTCGGGATGAGTTTAAGTGGCCGAATGCAAATTGGGCTAGAAAGTGGCCTAGAGGGACAGTTTGGACAGTCAACTTCAAATAGTCATAACTTTTGATGTGGGATGAACCATGTGATCTACCATACATCAACTTGAATATCTTTGAAATATCTTTGCAAAAAAAGTGGTTTCACTCAATTTGGATGTTGGATGAGGGAGATATGGTCCAAACAGTGAGACTATCTAAAATTCGGAAGCCATTGGAGATAGCCTCAGAAAAATGGCCAAGGACATTGACACGAACCGTTAAACTTTGAAAGGTCCGTCTAGGGTGTTGTGTGATGTTCCAGTGAGCATGGGGTGACTTGGAACCACCCCAAAGCTAAGTGTGGGTTAACGGGACCCTTAATAGGTCATTTTGCATTTAACGACCTGTTCACTGCCTCGTTAAGTGAGGCAGTGGCTAGGCCATGGCTTGGTTGATGTTTTTTGAAGTTAAGGAGGGTAAGAAGGTACATGACATGGGCCGTCTCACCTTAGACGGTCCGTTTGGCTGCTCGTCAAACGTGACAGAGAGCCCTCCGAGATTTCGTGGGGAAAATTGGCTATGTACAACTTGAAGGCACGTTGCACGGCCCGTGTGACCATTTAACGCCACTGTAGCTTCCGTTTGGATGTTGTTTTCAGTGAAAAGTTCCAGCTTATTAATGGTATTTTCTTGATTTAATATTTCCCTAAGCCCCCTTTTAGTCCCTTAAGGTATCCTAAGCCCCTTAATCATACCCCAAACCCTATTTCATCCATTAGAACTCCCCTACACACTCTCTTGAAATCTTAAGGCTCTCTTGACCTCCATTGA
>JBCEWC010012247.1:0-16008 GCA_038996855.1 Solanum aculeatissimum
TTAGGGGTTTAGGAGACCTTAGGATACCTTAAAGGGGATTAGGGAATCATTAAATCACGAAATTACCATTAATGAAATGGCCAAATAACTATAACAAAGTGTCACACGGTCCGTTCAAATTCACCATCAAAGTGTCACACAGTCCGTTCAACTGCCCATCAAATGACACTTAGCCAAATTTCAATGCGAATTCTCGGAGGACTTTCTGGACTATTTGATGGGAGGTTTCATGGACTGTGTACTTGTTCGTGGAGCTACACTTGGCCCAAGAATAAACTCCCAGTTCAAGCCAAGCCTCTGCCCCACTTGACGAGCCACTTGACAAACTGTTTGAAGGCTCACGAGCCATGGGGTGGTCCGTGAGCCATGACTTGTGTGCTGGGGTGGTTCCTGGCTACCCCCAACTCACTGGAACTTGGAACAGACCCCCACACAGACCGTGTGAAATCTCACGGTCCGTGGCCCTTGCCTTGGGCCCTTTTTAGGGCCTATCTCCAATGTCTTCCGAATTTCAGGCAGTCCCACTGTTTATTCCATAACTTTCTCATCCAAACTCCGAAATGAGTGAAACCAGTTGTGTTACGAAGCTAACTCAAGAAGATGCAATTTAATATTTGTCATCCCTCATGATTCAACCCGCATCAAAAGTTATGCCAGTTCAAAGTCTACTGTCCAAACGGCCTCTCTAGGCCACCAAATGATCCATTTTGCGTTCGTCCACTTAAACTGAACCCGTGGCTACCAAAACTCAACCACGACCATTATAACATCATAAAATACAAACCATAAGGAGTTTTCAAAGAAATTTGGGTCGTTACAGTATGCGGGATAGTTTTTATGGGCCCGTTTATTAGCTCACATGAAAACAAAAACATCCTAATGGTTGTGTACTATATATAAAAGTGGGTGGAAGTGGTGGCATTTCCCAATAATGAAGGCAAAAGTGTCACAGTATTCCTAAAAAGGAATATTTTCTCTAGGTTTGGCACCCCTCGGGCTATCATCAATGATGAAGGATCGCATTTCTGCAATAGATTATTCAAAGTGCTACTTAAGAAGCATGGGTCAAGTATAGAGTGGAAACTCCCTGCCATCCCCAGACTAGTGGGCAAGTGGAGGTATAAAATCGAGAGATCAAATAGCTCTTTTCCTAAATGGTGAATGCAAACCAGACAGATTGGTAACGAAAGCTTGATGATGCATTATGGGAATATCGGACTGCATTCAATACCCTGATGGGTATGTCTCCTTACCAACTTGTCGTTGGGAAAGCCTACCACTTACCAGCAGAATTGAAGCACAAGGCGATGTGGGCACTAAAGAAATTAAATTTGGATAGGAATGATATGATGACCTCAAGGTTGAACCAGTTGAATGAGCTTGACAAATTCTTCTTGAAGGCATATGAAAGTTTAGCCCTATACAAGCAACGGATGAAGTTTCAGCATGATCATCATATCGAAAAGTACCAGTTCACACCTGGAGACTTGGTATTGCTATATAAATCTAGATTGAGGTTGTTCCCTAGAAAGCTCAAGTCTAAATAGATCGGACCCTTTTAACTAGCGTGAGTTTTCAGCCATGGAGCCATTGAATTGGAGAAAAGAAATGGTTCAACTTTCAAGGTGAATGGCCAAAGAGTGAAGATATATCTTGACAATAATAAAGAGATTAAGATAGTGAAAGCATGGGAAATTGATGAAGTCTGAGTAATCAAGTGGGAAAAGTCGTGTTGCGATATTAAATTAGGTGTTTCTTGGGAGGCAACCCAAGATGAGTGAGGCGCTTCGGCGCCCAGGTATGTTCTTTTGACCCATGTTCTTTACTTTTAATATTTTGTGCGCATTAGGGACAATGTGCAGCTTTTTCAATGGGGTTGGGTAGTTATAGGACTCAGTGAAGTCTGAGTATACTTGGCCTAAAACTATCCAAATTTTTTATCCAAAGAGTTTTCTTGTCTATGCTCTTTTTCACTATGGATATTTATTTTTCTATTGAACCGAGATGTTTAGGATGTTTAGGTAGTATTAGTAGTATGAAATACTTATATTTAAGGCATAGTTATGTTTTTGTTGAAAAAAATGGTACCCACCAAATTTTTGTGTTTAGTTAGTTTTGATAGAAACCTTGCATGGTTAGTTGTTTGACAGTGCTTATTCTGGTAAGTTAGGCTAAATTGTGATAAAAAGCATGATCTGATAGTCGATATTAACATGTAAGAAGTGTCATGTGTGAGTGAGCTTAATTGCATGATTCAATACTGTGTTTCAATTCAAAATTTGCCCTATTACTCTAATTTATGTTGTAGATTAGTTGGTTCGAAAAAGATCTTATGTTGTTGTTCTTAATAATCCACTTAGCCTGAAATAACCGACCAAATATGCTATATATCTCTTGATCCCTATGTTTGGAGCCTAAAATTGACCTTTTTCTTTTTCAATAACCAAGTAACCCTGCCTTGATTAATGATAAGTCCAAAACATGGCCCTGGTCCTTCCTTGAACATTGTGTACCTCGACTGAGTCCGAAATACTAAGTTGAGGACCCTCAATTGGCCCTGGTTCTGAGGATGGATATTGTGCACCTCAACTCAAGCCAAAAGCCTAAGTTGTGGTTGGCTAATGTGAGGAAAATCATAAAATGAGGGGGAAACTAGTGATACAGAAAAGGGGAAGAAAATGATTTAAAAGGGTATAAAAGAAAAAAAAAGAGAAGTGTCTAACCAGTGTGCTAGATAGAAAACCAATGTGAAAAATAAAGGTGTTGTACAAAAAGAATTGTGTCTAAGGCACCCTACAAGGTTCGAGAAGGGAGAAAAGGAGGGAATAAAAAGAAAATATAGGTTGGTAGGGCAAAAGTGTAGAAAAATGCAATATCAAGGAGGGTCATTAGTCACTATGTCTCTAAAGTATCATACCAAATCCTCATGAGCCTACGGTACAAGCCTAGAAAGTACTAAAGTGATTCTAATCCAACTAGTCGAAGGTGTCAATTGTGAGTATAGGGGTAAGCCTATTGTATTGGTCACATTATTTGAATGTCGTTTGTGAGAGTGAGTGTTATAGTATTGTCCTAAGTACTAAATTTGAATATATCATTCTGAGTGAGGAATGGGACTTTTTTTGTGAGGGCACTTGCATTGTATTGTTGATGTCTAACTAATTCAGTGATTGTTGCTTATTTATGATTGCATAGCTTATCATAGTTACACTATTAAATGTATTGATCTGTGTTGGTTTGTTGGATAACTATATGATATGAATTTGAAATATGATATGGGTGTCTGTGTTGAATTTTGATTAAGTCTGTGCCATTGGGTTTGAGTCTATATGTTTCTATTCTGCTTATATAGATCTAGTCAGTCACTTGAGGAAAAACAACAATTTTAAGTTGAGGATGTTGACATGTTGTCGAAATGTAGCACTTTTGATGCTTAAAACTTGAAATTTTGTGTGTTCTCAATGTGATGTTAGTAGCTTTGATTGTGTTTTTGTGTTTATATGCAGGATTATAGTGTTGACAAAGTTTGGGAAAAATGTGTTGAAATTGCTATTTTTTGGTGATTCACAAAACCCTTTACGAGTCATGGAGAGGGTCTTGTATACATTTCCAGTGAGGGGTGCAAACTTGAAGTCAACTCCACAAGGAGGATTCATGAGTCGTACAATGATATACGAGTCATAGAGTGATGGTTGTGCCCTGAGGATCAGAAAGTTGAGAGGTGCAGAAAAGTCATCAGACAAAACCTCCTACAGGCCATAGAATCTTACATGGATCGTGGAATGGTTTAGTAGAAGCTAACTCAAGAACATTGCCAGAGTCCACGAAGCCCCGATCTACGGGCCGTGAAGTAGGATATGAGTCATGAAAGATCTCGGGAAGCTTGCCAACAAGTTTTCCTAAGTCACCTTGGTTTTGTATTTTACATACTATAAATAGGATTTTAGGTTATTTTTCAAAGAGGACCAGCAGTCGCATAGTTTTGAACAAGTTCTTAGAGAAAAAAATATTATTGTGTGTTCTTCTATTGAAAATTGTGATTATAATCGAAGAGTTGGATTTTGTATTCTCAATTTCATATTTGTAAGTGCTTAATTATGCTTCTCAACATCATAATTTTTACATTTATACTGATCATGCATAGCTAAATCCAAAACTAGGATTGTGAAAACCAGGATAAACTAGCAAGGTAAAATCGGATAACGTATAATTCTTGAAAGGTGTGTTGCAGCGTATTAATTATTCTCTTCACTTTAATTTCTTTTTAACGGGTGGCCAATGTTAGAATCGCCTAGTATTACTTTCTGGATCAAGGAAGTAATGAATAGGAAAAGAGATAATTAACAGGATTCGATTGAGATGTTCTCGTCTAATCAATCGAACTAGATCAAGGGGAGGTTGTACTGCGACTAAAAGTAAGGGTTAGTATAGACACACCACGAAGATGAATCAAGTTCCATTCATGGGGATCACATCACCATAGTTAGCTCTTCTATTGATTATTCATCTTTTGCATTAGTTGAGGATAAATAAATTTTCTTTTACAACCCCCCCCCCCCCTTTCTTGGAAAATAAGTAGGTTAATCAATCTCAAATTGCATTGAATTAATTCTAGAGTCTACTATATTCCTTGCGAAAATGATCCTAACCTCGATTAGGTTATATACTTGACGACCGCTTTGCCTCAAAGGAGGTGTGACTTGAGCGACAACACCTATTCATTATCTTTTTTATCCGACAAGTAACACTAGGCAAGTTCTAACATTGGATACCATTAAAAAGTGTTTTAGATGAAGAGAATTAATTAATACATTCATACATAATTCCCAAGAATTATGAATTATCCAGTTTTACTTTGTTAGTTTTTCATAGTTCCCACAACCCTAGTTGTGGATTTAGCTAATCATAATTAGTGTAGATGCAAGAATCTTGATAAGGAACAACATAATTTATCACTTACACGAATGAAGTTAGGAATGAGAAATTCAACTCTTTAATAAAAATCACAAAGTACGAATCAAGAACACACAGATTGTTTTTCTATCTCTAAAACTACTGAAAACTATGAACTACTACGAACTTCCTGGAAACATATCGAAAAATAACCTAAAACCCTATTTATAATGTCTAAAATACAAAACTAAATCAAATTAGGAAAATTAGGTCGGTGCGCTCTATGGGCAACTTCTACGGGCCATATAATGTTCCACGACTCGTAGTCAGAGTTTCGTGGACTGTCTTATGTACTACTGGAGAATCTTCTACAAGCCACATCTATGAATTGTATAAGATTCTACGGCCCATAGAGGGTTTCATCTGTAACCTTTTCAGTAAATCTCTACTTTCCGATCCTCAGGGCACGACTTCAACTTTACGACTCGTGGATTGCTTTACGGCTCATCTGCACACTCGTAGAATCTTATTCAGAAAATCACCATTCACTGGAATTTGTTACGGACCCACTTCTACGGCCCGTGAAATCTTTCATTACACATAATGGGTTCCGTGGATCACTAAAAACTGTACTTTCAACACACTTTTCCCAAAAGTCATGCCAACCCTGTAATCCTACAAAACAAACATAAAAATACATCAAATCTACTAACATCACTTTGAAAACACACAAAATTCTAAGTTTTAAGCATCAAAAGTATTGTATTTTGACAGCACATCAACACCCTCAACTAAAAATTATTGCTTGTCCTCAAGCGACAGACTCAATCTACATTAGCAGTGTAGTAACACACAAACCTCAGTCTAATGGAATGAGTCATATCAAACTCAAGCACAGATAACCACATCACTTCCAATCACATATCAGATAGTTATCATACAAACCAATGCAGATCAATACATTCAACAGTGCAACTATGATAAGCAATGTAACCTATGTTGATCTACATTCACTGAATTAGTCTAATACTAACAATGCAATGCAAGTGCCCTCACAGAAAGAAGTCTCATCTCTCATTCATGATGATGTTTTTCAAATTCAATACTTGGGACTGCACAACCTTACTCACTCTCACAAAAGATATTCAAAACACTGTGAACAATACCATATGTTTTCCCCTATACTCATGAATATGACCTTTGACTAGTTGGACTAGGATCACTTCAGAACTTGCTAGGCTTGTAACGTAGGCTCAGGGGGCTTTGGTGTTATATTTTGGGAACATAGTGACTAACGACCCTCCTTAACATTGTATTTTTCTACATTTTTCCTACCAACCTTATCACTTTCATCACGTTCTCCCTTTTTCTCCCATTTTAGGCTTTGTAGGGTGTCCAACACTTATTTTTATCCCATTGCCTTGTATTTTCACACTCTTTTTCTTTTTACCACATTGTTTAGGCAATTCTTTATTTTTCTTGCACCCCTTAAAACATTTTCCCCCTTTTTCTGTATCACTAGTTTCTCCCTCATCTTTCATGACTTTTCCTTACATCATCCACCCTAAACTTAGTCTTTTGGCCTGAGTTAAGGTGCACAATATCCATCCTTTGAACTAGGGCCACAGTGGGTAGCCACCCTCAACTTAGGCTTTTTGGCTCAGTCAAGGTGCACAATGTTCAAGGAAAGACCAGGGCCAATTTTAGTATTTATCATTCATTAAGGTTAGGTTACTTAGGTTTTTACAAAGGAAGGGTACATGTCAGGCTCAAACATTAGGATCAAGGGATATATTACATATTTGGTTGGTTATTTAAGCTAAGTGGACTAATAAGAACAATGGTCAAAGATCCTTTCCTAACCAACTAACCTATACTCTAAATTAGAGTAGTAGGGCATGTTCTGAATTGACACATAATATATGAATTATGCAAATAAGCTCACACACACATGGCACTGATTACACTATCAACCTAGACTCTCAGATCATGTTTTGCATATTAATTCAACCTAACTTATTAGAACAAGCACTATCAAATAAGCAATCATGCATGGTTTCTATTAAAGCTAACTAACAAAATTTTGGTGGGTATCATTTTCAGCAAAAACTAATATATGTTATAGACATCAGTACTATATGCCAGTAATACTACCTAAAAATCCTGAACATATGGGTTTAACATAAAGTAAATATCTTGAAGAAAAAAGAACATAGGTAAGAAAACCCTTTGGAAAAAAATTTGGGATAGTTATAGGTCAAGGTTACTTAGACTTCTCTGAGGCCTATAACTACCCATAGCCCCATCGAAAAAGATGTGCATTATCTCCAATGCACACAAAACATCAAAATAAAGAACAGGGGTCAAAATATACTTAGGACCCTAAGCGCCTCTATCTTCCTGGGTGCCTCCCAAGTAGTGCCTGATTTATTGTCGCGGCATGACTTGGACTACTTGATTACTCAAACTTCATCAGGTGCCCAAACCTCCATCTTCAGCTCATTTGGATGCTTCATTGACTGACAAATATTAAATACAACTACTTCATCATTCAATCAAAACATGTGTTGGCCTGATTCCATGTCCACCAGTGCTCTCCCAGTGGCTAGGAAAGGCCTTTCCAAGATGATTGGGACTTCGAAGTCAATCTTGCAATCTAGGATCACAAAGTCTGTGGGGAATATGAATTTCTCCACTTTAACAAGGATATCATACAGTATCCCCACAGGTTTCTTTACTATCCTGTTAGCCATTAGCAACCACATAGTCGTAGGAGCAGGGGCTCCTAAGCCTAGCTTTCCTGAAGACTGCAAGGGGCATCAAATTTATGTTGGCACCTAGATCACATAGTTACCTTGAAAACTCGACATCACCTATGGTGCATGGAATGGTGAATGCTCTAGGATCCTCTCACTTCTGCACCAAGGACCTTATAGATATCTCACTATAATGTTGGAGCTCTCGAGAAAGCTCTTGACTCACAGTACATTTCTTTGTGACCAAGTCCTTCATAAACTTTGCATACCCGGGCATTTTCTCCAATACTTCAAGAAGAGGGATGCTGATAAAGAGTTATCTCATCATGGAGAGGAAGTGCTTGAATTTATATTCCTTTTTCTTCTTCTTGAGTCTTTGAGCAAAGGGAGGAGGAGGTTTAGGACTGGGTTTCAAATTCTGTGGCGTTGGCGCTGAGTCACTTTCCCCATCCTTAGCATGAACATCTCCAGTTACAGTATTTTATTCTCACCCATCTCCTCACGAAAATCATCATCATCTACTGGCATTAGAGGATCAACTCTCTGCTTTCCACCACACGTCGTAACTGCCATACATAGCCCCTCATTCTTTAGATTTTGAATTGTATTACTGGGTAGAGTACCTTTCTGGCGTTGGTTCAGTTGAGTTGAAATCTGACTGAATTATTGCTAAAATTGTTTGATAGCAACAAAATAAGACTCAATTTTTTTATTAATGTTGGAGATGCCAAACTTCATCTCCCTTTATATCTCATCCTAAGAGTCATCCTTCTTCAATAGATGATCAAACATCTCCTCAATGCGAGATGTACCCGCACCAGAATCTCAATTATGTGGTGGAACATACAAACCATTTTTGAAACCATCTTTGCGTCCCTATTCAGCATCTCTACCTTGGCCCTTATTTCTATCATAGTAGCCTCCTCTATTGTTGTCTCTGAAGGCACCATCTCTTCCAAAGTTCTAACCTTGGTTTCCTTGACCTTGGTGCTAAAAGTCCTGATTGGACCATTAGGCGTTGGTCCGGAAACCTGTCATCTGATCTGTAACAAAGCAAGTGTCTTTCTCATAATAAGTATCCTCATAGGTTTTTATGGAGGTTGATGGGATACTACATTTACTCTTTGTTGGTTCTACTTTATCAATAACTCAATATTAGTATTAATTCGCGCAAGCTCTTGCATCACTTCTTCACTTGCCCTTACTTATGTTGAATTGGTACTGACTGAGAATGAGTTTTTTTAGTAGACTTGTCTCTCATCCCCCATGAATAATTCATCTTAACCACTCTCTCCATCCTCTGTGCAACCTCTTGAAATAGACGATCTATAAATGAGCCTCTCATGATAATGTCAGCAACAACTTGGCTATGCTAATCCAAGGCTCTATAAAAGATCTTTATCAGGGTTTCATCAATAATTTTGTAGTCTGGGACACTCCTCAAGCATTTAGTAAGTCTCTCCCACGTGGTACTAAGTGAATCACCAGATACCTGCTCGAAGTTGTTGATTTGTGCTTTCAACTTCAGCTTCTTTGAGATTAGAAAGATCCTCTCCAAAAAGGCCCTCTACAATTCAGCCCAAGTGATGATTGAACTTTATGGGAGCTTAGATAACCATAGCGTTGTGTTTCCTGTGAGATAAAGTGGGAAAACACGAAGCTCAATGGCATCCATAGACAAATTCTGGTTTCCCATCATGCTTTTATAGACAAACACAACATTGTGTAGATGGTTATGTGAATCCTTTGATGGTAGGCCTGCAAACAACCCGTGATTTTACTGCATTTGCAAAAAACCACTTGACATGATAAACTTTGTGTCATCTGGCAGTGGAGGTAACATAATAGCTCCCGTGATATCCATCGCCATAGAGTTCCACTACTTTATTGCGGTTTAGGGACCCTGTGGTGGTGGGTTTAGTGGAGATGGGTTGTCATTGTTCAGATTGAGTGTTGCATTCATAGCACCACCAGCAACGTTGTTCATATTATCCTAGGCCATTCTCCTCAGCGTCTGTTGGATCTCTAGGTCAAACAGAGTCAAGGGGTTGCCTCAGCTACGAGTGTTGTGTATACACTACACCTGCACGCTAAACAAAAATAACAAGAAATGTAAAATTTGAGAAATAAGGATTAATCCCCAAATTACTTGAACTAAGCAAGTCTAGCAGTATTCCCCGACAACGGCGCCAAAATACTTGATGTCACTCAAGTTACACCTCATTTTGAAGGTTAAAGTGGTTGTTGTCAAGTAAATAACCTAATCAAAGTTAAGGTCGAATCCCACAGGGAATATGGTAGACTCTAGAATAATTCAATTGCAAAGTGGGGTGATTAACCTTCCTATCTCTCGAGGGGGGTTGTAATTGCAAAACAAACCTGGACTAACGCAAGTGTTATGAAATCAGTAGAAGAGCTAACTAGGGTGATGAGTTCCCCATGATTCCCTAACTCAGTATTACCAGATAATTATAATCTTCTCCAGTATGTAGATGCAGAACAGTCAGTTAAGTTTACCAAACACTTTGATCGAGTTGTAAGGTAAATACCACCACGGTATTTGATCCATCTCCATGGTGTGACACTACTAACCCTGACCTATTGTTCCAGTACAACCTCCCCTTGATCCAGTTTGGTTGATTAGATAAGAAAACATCAATAGAATCCTGTTAATTATTCTCTTTTCCTATTCATTACCTCCTTGATCCGGTAAGTAACAATAGGCGAGTTCTAACGTTGACCACCGTTAAAAAGTGTTTTAGATGAAGAAAATTAATTAATATATTCATACACACTTTCTAAGAATTACGAATTATCTGACTTTACTTTGTTAGTTCTTCATGGTTCCCACAACCCTAGTTGTGGATTTAGCTCATCATAATTAGTGTAGATGCAAGAATCATGATAAGGAACAACATAATTGAACACTTACACGAATGAAGTTAGGAACGAGAAATCCAACTCTTCAATAGAAATTACAAAGTACGAATCAAGAACACAAAGATTGTTTTTCTATCTCTAAAACTACTGAAAATTATGAACTACTACGAAATTCTTGGAAACTTATCAAAAAAACCTAAAACCTATTTATAATGTCTAAAATACAAAACCAAATCAAATTAGAAAAACTGGGTCTGCACGCTCTACAGGCAACTTCTACGGGCCGTATAATGTTCCACGACCCATAGTTGGGGTTTCATGGATTTCCTTCTATACTACTGGAGCATCTTCTACGAGACACATCTAGGGGTCGTATAAGATTCTACAACCTATAGAGGGTTTCATCTGTAACCTTTTTAGCAAATATTCACTTTTTGATCTTCCGGGCACGACTTCAACTCTACAACTCGTGGATTATTTTACGGCTCGTCTGCACACTCGTAGAATCTTATTCAGAAAATCACCCTTCACTAGAATTTGTTACGAACCATTTCTACGACCCATGAAATCCTTTACAACCCGTAAAGGGTTCTGTGGAACACCAAAAAGTGTGTTGAATGCACTTTCAGCACACTTTTTTCAAAAATCATGCCAACCCTATAATCCTGCAAAACAAACATAAAAACATATCAAATATACTAACATCACTTTGAGAACACACAAAATTTTAAATTTTAAGCATCAAAAGTGTTGTATTTTGATAGTGCATCAACAACTCTATCCTCCCTATTTCACTTTTGCTATCACTGATATGCAACCTCAAATAGGGAATACAAGGGCAAATTAAGTCATTGATAGTCTTTACTATTTTATTATAGTGAAAGGATGTGATATGAGTTTGAAACACTGAATACGATAAAGAATGTAACATATCCCTTGTTGCCTGTCTGTCAAAATTGAAAATTTTGGATTTAAGGGAGTATTTAGTGAACCTCTTCTAATTAGCTTCAGATTTTTCCAGAATGACCAAACTCCATTGTTGCATCACATGATTCTCTTTGAAATTTTAATGCGCGTGTAGAATTTCTTTTGAGCGATCAAGTATCTAAAGCTTCACGTCTAGTAACTATATGAATCATAATTTCACCACTATAGTTGAGACAAGAGCATGCCTAGTCTAAATAATGACAATAAGACCATACGAATCATATTAAAACTTTTTACACCAATTGATTAACTTCAGTTTGTTATGGTCCTTTTTTAGCTAAAAGTCCTTAAGCAAAAATAGCTTGGATATGATTGCTACCGAGATATTTGTATGTTAAACATCATTTGAAGTAGTTTGACGAATATTTAAATATCTAAAAGTCTCTCAATGGATTAATCAGAACCGGTAGCATATTACATATAGTATCGTTCATCCTGAATTTACTAAACTATTCATAATATGAATAAGTTCCTAAAATGACTTAGTCGGTTGCTCGACTACCTGCCCCTACTTGTATAGTTAGAGCATTTGTTTGGTTGCACATATGGAGGCCATGACTTGATGTTCAAAAACGCTTTAGATATTGTAGGCAAAATATTTTCAAAATGGTTCATCAAAATATTTTACCTACTGTCCATATGGAGCTCCTTTGTTAATGTACTTCTTTTCCTTGGTTCGGTTAAACTTAGCAAAATCAGAAATATATTTGTGAATTTCAGTTACTGAAACATTGTATACTTCTTGCCAAACATAGCATTAACTAGCATGAAACTATTTCTATTTTTTTTACCTAAATGTTGGGCTTCAACTTCATTGGATGGTTGCCAGTTGCATTGGATTTTCTCTTAAATCCATTTTTTATTATTTTTGAGTTACTATCGTGGAATCTAACCGGTTTGCATAAAGATGATACTACTACTGGAGGCTTTGCATATCCATTCGTATTTTATTTTACTATCATGAGTAATTAGTAAGGGAAGTAAAGTTTGGTTTGTATTTTCAAGTAGCCTCAATTCTCCAGGTGTTGTGATTTGTTAATGTTCCATGTGTATCTTAAGTCTTGAGAACAAATATGAACCTATTTTATCCCACGTGGTAGAGTTTGAGTGTTATGTTAAATTAACTTTATTATAGTCTACACAGTTTTATGCTTCCTTCCTTATTCAAGGTACTAATATTTTCCTAATCATTGGTTCTGACATAATTTTTTTTACAGCTAACTAAACATGTCTGAATTCAATAGAAGTCTGTTGAAGTAATTTTGCCAATCATAAAACTATGTTATGTGTTGCAATTTTGTTCTACTACTTGTGTGTTATATGGTTCTGATCTTTTTCCTTTTCTTTTGTTTTGTTACATGTACACTTGGGAGCGCATTTGAAGCCATGGTTCAGCTTCATCTCTGTTCAAATTAGAGAAGGATTGATAAATTTACATTTTTCTCATGATTAGAGCGGCTTGTTTGTTCCAAATGGAGTCCAATACTTATTCCTAACTTCAGAGCTTCACATTTCTTTGTTGCCTTTTGTTTATTTAACATTCATATTTATCTTTGGTATTATTTGTGTTTGGGTTTGTACAAACCAATAAGAAAAATAGCAAGATGTAGTCTTTCACATCCCCATCCCTTTAGATAATGGGTTTATTATAATTATTTGACTTAGAACAATACTTTCAAGTTAAGTTCTACCTATCATTTAATATTTTTCTTTAGTTTGCGAAAATATAACTTTTTCAAAGAAGTGGAACCTATGAAAATATTTTTCTTTTGAATATAATGCACCTATTTTCAGTTTATTTATAAATTATGTGTTCAAAATGCAACTTTCAATAGCCTAAAGACAGATTTTTCATAATTAAAAATACAGATTTCAAGTTGAACAAAGTATAAATTTTTAAGGTTAAAATATAACTTATTGAGAGTGTTAAAGTGTAGCAATTTTGAGTTAAAAGGTGCAAATTTTTTTAATGTAAAGAATGCAGATATTTTAGGATCAAAACGTCACCTCTTTCTTGAGCTATTGAAGTGCAAATTTTGGCTTAAAAATACAGATTTTAAGGTATAGAACTATAGCTTATAATAGCCTTTCTGTGCAGATTTTCTAAGTGGCAAAAACGTAGTTTTTCTAGTTTAAGAATGCAACTTTTGGTAAATAGATTTTTAGTATAAAATATTGACTTATAACTCTTCTTTTGAAAATTTTAAACGCGTGCATTTGAAAAGAAAACACAACTTTCAAATGAAGCAATGGTACTTTTCCAAGACAAATGTTGCCAAAATTTGGCCTTGAGAAATCTTTGTGAAAACTAATTTTATGGAAAGATTTTGCAAAGCAAGTGTAGATGATACTATTTTTTAAGATCGACATAAGCTACTTATAATTGTTCTACTTTTCACTAAAGCCTAAACTTGCGTAATACTTCTTTACCTTATACATATATATATTAACTTCTTATATCTACATTTTTCTCAATCTTTTTACTTTTATAAATATTATTTTATATATCTCTTATATACCTTTTATAAATTATTTTTATGTCCTAAAAATCACTCTACCACTATTTTTAATTATTATGTTACTGTATAAAACAAGCAAAAGTATATTTAATTTTAATATCTTTTTTTTTTAAATATTCACGCAATTATTCTTAAAAATAACATTTTTTTTGTTAGCTCATATAAGATTTTATCATGCAATTATTTATTTCATAACTTATTTTCTTTAAAAATTTAAAATGTTTTAAAAAAATTTAAGTCTTATATTTACCTAAGTCTGGTTGGTAACCGCTTTAATGGATCTTAAATGATGTCTCACCCCTTTTCTTTAGGATAACTAGAACCCTTATCTAAAATTATATAAGTTAAGTAGACCTTAATTCGAAGTTATTTAGCACAATTTTAATGAAATAGGTTTCCTAATTTACCTTTAAAATAATTAGGTGGTGACTCCTTAAGTTAATATTGAGGAATCACCAAAATGTTATACACTATTTGACGCGAGTTAAAATGTGGTATAACATCTAGTTCACCTCTTGATTCTTCCTAGACATCTTTCATTCATCACCTCTCGGTCTCAGAATGTGTGCTTACTAACCCTTGCTCTTTGGTGTCAAATTTATTATTCCCTCGCGAACTCAAGTATCGTAGGTACAAGCTCACCCTAGATCTAAGTATACTATCCCCTTTTGAGCTAAAGCAACTCAAACCAAGGTTGAATGCATCTATCTGCCATTATGATTACCTTTTCCTAATCATTGCTTTCCTTTTGGCAAGTAATGAATACAGTCAAGTTCTTAATGTGTACACTCAAAAAGAAAGACTTTTAGACGAAGATAATCATAACTCATGCAATACAACTCACAATAAAATCTTAAGTTTACCTACTTTTTATAACGTCATAGTTCTCACAACCTTAGTTGTGGGTTTAATAAATCGAACTTGCAAGAATTGAAATGTAAATCATGATGTAATTCATGTTTAAATCACTTAAAAGGGAGAATAAATCAAGTCTTGATTCTGTAACGACCTAAAAATAGTCGAACTTCATAATGGGTGGTCAAGGTTAGTGTTGAACTCGTCATGGTGGAATCTTGGTAGTCATGGGTTGTATTTAAGTGGTCGTATTCAAAAGAAATGTGTTGGTGGAAGGTTGTAAGGCCGGTTAGGCAGCATAGACTTTTTTCAAGGCCATATCACTTGGTACGAGATGACCTGTGTGGGATATTATATATCAAATCGAATCTCTTTGAGTTATCTTCGCAACGCAACTAGTTTCACTAGATTCAAAGTTCGGATGTAGAAGTTATTACCTTTACGGTGAGACTGCCCATATTTGGAAGTATGCTGGAAAAAAATTCATAATGGAGTCAAGTGAGGGACCACCGACCGTTTGGTGGTTCACGGTCGGTGGTGTTTCCCGTGACTTGTTCAAGTGAGCTCCCTTGGATCTTGGACCAAGACCCGGACAAGTGGAACTCCACGGACCACTTCACGGTCCGTAAAGGGCCCCATCAAGTGATCCAGAGAGTTGGTCAAGGCTCGGGGCTAGACTTCGGATCAAGTGATGCTCCACGGAAAAGTACACGGTTCGTGTGCATATACATGGACTGTGATACCCCTCGTGAGTTGATCTAGAAATTCCCTCAAGATTTCAAGCCGAAGCCGAGACCAAGTGAGGTCTCACGGACTAGCTCACGGTCCGTGAGCCTCTAGACGACCCCTAGGCAGCCTTCTGTGAAGCACTGTTTCTGTGATCTAGTCCATTTCATTAATGGTTAATTCGTAATTTGGTTTGATCCTATACTCCTTTTAGCCTTTCTAAAGTCTCCTAAAGCCCCCAAATCAAACCCTAATCCCCTTTCATTCATTCTAACACTCTAGAGTCCATCTGGAGCTCATGGATAAACCACATAGCAACTCCCCCTTGGAAGCTACAGAAAGAGCTGGAGAGAATCCAACTCTCAAGAGTCCATATTCAGGAATTCAAATGC
>JBCEWC010012248.1:0-16007 GCA_038996855.1 Solanum aculeatissimum
TTGCATGGGTCTCTTAGCTATGGTAAGGGATACTAAAGAGGAAACACATAGCTTGGAAAAGATATCAGTCGTGAATGCATTTTCTGATGTGTTCCCTGAGGATCTGCCGGGATTACCTCCAGTACGAGAAATAGACTTTGGTATTGATTTGGATCCTGACACATTGCCAATATCTATACCTCCATATCGCATAGCACCAGCAGACCTGAAGGAGTTAAAGCAACAATTACAGGACTTACTCAATAAGAGTTTTATCCGACCGAGTATATCTCCATGGGGCACACCAGTATTGTTCGTTAAGAAGAAAGATGGGTCTTTGAGAATGTGCATCGACTACAGGCACCTGAATAAGGTGACCATAGCTAACGGTGGGTTCGTTAGACCTGGTGCACCTTGTATTTTTCTGATTATTGATAGAGCCCTCGCTAGTGGGAAGGTAGAACTAGCATATTGTTACTGATATCCCTCAAGTAGGGATTTACTGATATGAGATTCACAATTACTGTCTATTCTTTAAGAAGATAGACATACCGATTACATGATTCATCCTTAGAAACCTCCCGAATATAAGTATAATCTGATATGAAAGTCTTTACTGAGTTATTTTCAAATGACTAAGTTGCTTTGCTTATATGAGACAACAAGATTGATTATAGCTATTGATTTTATTGAAATAGCATTTATTACATGATTTTTGACTATTATATTGACATATTTTCTGACTTGTCCCTTGTTCAAATGATTGTGGTTACTATTATTACTCACTGAGCTAGCGTCTCATTCCTCGCTATTTATTTTCCTAACAGAGAATACAGGTGATATTGGCGAGGATTTAATTAGCTAAAGGTAGCAAGTTGATTCTAGAGTGAGCCCCACTCTTGTTCGTAGGGGAAACAAACTTATTCTTTTGTTATGGACTTCTTTTGAATTCTTAGAGTTGTTCCATAGTTATTCTTTTATTTAGAGTCATGAATATTCTTTTGTTATTCTAGATATGTGACAAAGTTTAAGTTATTTCTATTGTTGGTGATGGATGAGTATTATGGTGATTTATCTTGAAATTAGTACTTGTGTTGCTGAATTATGGGACAGGTACAATTTTGGATAGGCCCAAAAACAGAGGAAACTCTGCCCGATTTTCTGTAGAATTCTATGGAAGACATGCTTTGGGATTTTCCCCTTAGCGCCGGTCATGATCCTAAATTTGGGTCGTGACAAAGGACTCTGCTCACCCAAATGTGTACATGGTCTGAATGTCATAAATCTAAGACTGTGGAACAATGCTGCAATTGCAAAGAACTTTCCCACAAGTTGGACAAGCTATGGATTATATGGCTGCACTCCTATTACGAAAGGGACCAGTAGGCAGAGGATATGGACATGCTTCAAAAGCCTGTTGAATACTCAAGAAAATCCTGGAAGCAAGAGAAGTGATGCCAACTAAAAGAATCTACCTATCCTTGCTAGACAATGTTGATCCAGTACCATGGAACATATGAAGTTCATCATCACCAGTGCCAAGGAACGAACAGGCTGCGCAGGTCTTCAAACTGATTTCACTGGAGTTATTCATGCTATATATGGTTAGAGAGGAACCAAAAACTATTTGACAAGAAAAGCAGACATGTTGAGAGTTAAAATATTTAACTCACCACTCATAATATACTCCATGTCATGTAAGACATGCCAAGAGTTCTACATAATGATGTTTTATGTATAAATGATGTGATAAAACTTTTGTTTTGCAAACATATTTCCAATAAAAAGAAAACTAGGCCTGTTTTGACTGATGGTTAGTAAAGGTTGGCATCCCATTTGAGGCTGGCCTAGTTTGTGGCATTATTCTTGAGACTGAATGTAACGGGTGTACAAGTTGAGATGGTTATAAAGGAAACTTCACCCTTAAGTGGAAAATATTCACTTTGGTAACTAAACAGCAGAAAATATGGTTCATCACTGAAACTTTTTCCTTAAAACAGTATAAATTGTTTTTATATGCTTTAGAGTGTGTTCGGTATGACAGATAATAAAATCCTTGAAAATTACTAAACTGACTTCTCTTTGAAAAGTAGGAGAAATAAGTCGCGTTGTCTCTCCCCCATTCTCACAAGCCAGAACCATTTTACCCCCACTCCATCCTCATAGTATCATCTTAGGCATACATAAATATTTTACTTGCATATCTAATATAAGAAAATAAGTAAGAAAATACTTTTTCTAGAAAATTTTCCTTGGTACCGAGCACACCCTTAAGATGGACATATCTGTTTCATGTGTGTTTATTCCAAAAAATATAGTACATGTGTTACGCAGTCTATATTTTGGAAATAGACGACCTCAAAAAAAAGCAATTTGGTTACCATGTTTGCTACCGACAGTGGTGACTTAACATATACTTCCTTAAATGGAATTTCTACCACATGACATAAGTACGTACCCGCTTGTCACTATCCAGTATAAAGGAATTCCAAATTCACAGAAAAGAAGAAAGAATAAAGTTTTGGAGTGAAGATCTCAACTTCTGAAGCTATAGGAAGAAAGGGAAATAAGAACAACATCTTTCAATGACCCATAAAACAAGTCTATTCAGAACAAACCTTCAATGTCAGACCGTCAAAAACATGAATAGAGGTGTCTTTTAAGGCGACATAGAACAAGTCTACTTGGAAACTTTGTTATAGTCTTTAAACAATTTCCTGAACTGGCTAAATATTTAACTAATCACTAATCATATACTCCGTGTCATGTAAGACATGCCTGGAGTTCTACATATAGACAACATTCTTCTTCAGCAGGTCTTAGTCATTTTTTACTTCTTGATTTGTAGTTCCACCTTCGGATTTCCCTGATTTCTGAATGGATCTCTGCTTTCTCTCAATGATATTTGTGGCTAATGTTTTCAGCGGAATATTAAGATCCAATGGCTGAAGAACTTGTTCCAACTCATGCCACTCAAGATCTTCGACATTACCATTTTCATACTTCACCCTGAACAGACCAACTTTCCCATCAAATTCAGTAACTTCCCCATAGTAATACTGGTCCCCAAACAACTTGCCAACTTCTCTTCCTTCAATCCATTGACCAAAACCAGCATTCTTGTGTGATTCTGCAACGGTAACTGTTGGGAAGGGATAAGAAGTGTCAACAGTTGAAGAAATGGGAGGCAACCCATTGATAACAACAGCTGGCTCTCCAGGTATCTCAAACATTCCAGGTGGTGAAGACTCTTCCACGTCACTTTCTTTCCACGAAAAATCCATTTCCAGCCGTCCTTTCTAATCGCACCTGTCAATAGATGGTTCCCTTCCTGTTACAAAATGGAGCTTCTCACTTTCAAATAGTAAAAAATAGATGAAACATTAATTTATATGCAAACAATTATCTAAACACTTCATATCCTGCAATTCAGATGCTTTACAAAGCAAAACAAGAGGGAAAAATAGAAGATAGGTTAACCGATCGCCTGTTATCAACAAAGGTTAAATCATCTGTTAAAAACAAACATACCATTTCACAACACTATCATCACTTTGCTATATTTTGAGCAACTTTGGCAAGTAAACAGCTAGTCCACAATAAGTAAAGTCTAACGGCATGAGTAAATAGTATATATAGTAACAACAACCTCCAAACGATCTTGCAGATTAATTTCTGAGAAACGAATTTCTAGTAAATTTTATTTTAAACATGTGAATAACATTAAAATGAAAGTAGAACTTTTGTTAACTTTCGTGGTACCACAGCCACTAGGGTTCAAAAAGAAACTTTTTCTGGCATCTTGGGAAAATGTTTTTGCTACTTGGGTCGAGTACGATACATCTGGGCTTGCTGTCCTAGCATCGTATCATCAGTTCCAAAGTATTCGAGAATGTATTCTGGTGTTAAATAACTGTTTGGATAATTTTCTCTTCACTTGCAATTTAGTTTTTGCCTTCACATCTGACTTGAAATCTGTAAATTGGTTTGTGCTTTTGTGGTTGCTTGATTCAGTTTGAGTTTAATTTTATTGCTCTTGTCAGTTAATTATGATGTCAGATTGTTGATACTCTTAATCAATTTCTTGTCTAAACATTAGTTAAAATGTTTGAGGACAAATCTTCCATTGCTTAAATTGTTCCAGAATTAAGCAAAATCATAGTATAAATTAAATGGGTCTAATTGTTTAGATTGAAATAAGAAAATCATGGTCTATGTGCATAGTTTTGAAAAGGTTGACCATCTTATCAATGATCCTCCAATCGACGATTCTAAAAAAGCTTGGTAAGAGATGATGCTAGACTACTCTTGGAATCGTAAACGCTTTTTATAATGAAGTAGTTGTTTTGATTAATCACTGCAAGTTTTTGAAAGAATTAATGATTTATTTGGAGTATTTGTATTCTGTCAAAGGTAATGTATCTTGTATTTATGAAGTTTGTAAGGCTTTCTATCATTTCAAGAAGGAACCTAAGACACTCACCACAGACTTCATGGAATTCAAGAAAACTTATCAGAAACTAATGTACATCTACTATTAAGTATTGATATAAAAGTATAGCAATCTCAGAGGAAACAAATGGCACCTAATGAGTTATTTTAGCTGTACTCCCCCTCTGAGTTTTAGGAGGAAAAAATAATGTACGGAGATGGAACAACAACAATGTTGCATATAAATGGAAAGATATTGCAGTGCAGGAAGGGGGACAATAATAATGCTGGAGACGGAACAAAAACAAAATAAGAGAGATAATAATGTTGGGACATAGAACAATAACAAAGGAGGAGACAATGACAATACTATTGCTATTGCAAGTGTGACACCTCATAACACTATTCTTACATGTACCTATGTTTCAAGTCTCATTCTTACATGGATTTTGTTCTTCCATGTGCCCCATAACCCGTATTGATGGAGTTGCGAAGGAATTGAGTCTTCCAAGAATGTTTCTTAAAGATTTTTCTTAAATCCTATTGTATTTCTACATAATATTGCATGAATTATAATTTTCATGAATTAAATACTTCAATTACATTGTCACTTTTCTACATGAGCCCTAGAATGATTTTTTGTTATTTTTACATATTGCACTTAAATGAGTATGCATGAGTATAATTTGAGCCTAAAGAGTCTATGAAATTCCTAATTGCTTTCTCTACTTTTTTTCCCCAGATAGTATGAGTTGGAATGATTCATAATGGAGAGTCTTTATGAGTCAAGAGTGAAATCTTAAAAGAATGTTCCTAACTAAAGAGTTTATAGTTGATGTGATGAATTGAGTTGACAAATGTCTAATGAGACTAGTTGAATGAGTTAATCATAGGGTTGATGTCTTCTGAGATGTTGAGTCTTGGGTAGAGTATTGAGCCCCGAATTGAGTAAGAGTAAGTCCATCTTGAACTCAATAACTACGTGGCCAGCGTAGGAGAGGATTGAAGCATAAAATTAGATGTTTTCTTATTGTCCCCAAAAGAAGACTTGATATTATTGATTGTGGATCCACTAATGAGATTTCCTATACCCTGGAAAGGTATTGGATAGATGTGGTAATGACATCGCTTCGGTGTATCATCACCAGCTCATAGGTGATGGTTGTCGGTTAGAGAAACTTCCAAATAGGCCTTGATAATGCTTTCATTGGATTGGATTAAATGGTATATGAGGGGTCATTTTCTAAACTGCATACTTACTTGTCACAACCCGAGAGTAGGGCCTAGATGTGACATAGCGAATGAGAACCCAAGAGTCCTCAAACAAGCCATCTTAGCATCATTTTACACATCATTGGTTCAGAAGCGCGTAATTTAATAAGAAACACATAATTCTAAGGGATTTCAGGGCTTTGGACTCAAGCTATGGGGATGTCATCGGGGGAAGGGATTTGCATGAATCACGTAGCACATAACAAGTACGTTCTAAGGACCGGGTAAACAGGACTCAAGCTATGGGGGCAAGGAGGGACTTGGGACTTCCCACATAATCACATTCTCATCAAACGTATCAAGATAGCATAAGCAAAATCATAGTCAAAACATAACATAGTCATGGCATCTCAAACAAATATATAATACAGCGTACAATAGAATCTGATATGTCCAATAATGCCTCTACATAGAATAAGACGGGGGTCGGGACATAACCTGGGCTCACCCTCAAGTTACAAAAAGAGATAGAAAAGACATAACAACATAAGATAGAACCAATGGAATTCAACAAATTAGGGCTTAATTCACTTTAAAATCAACAATTAACTACAACCCACACTTCAATTTAATTAAATCATTCATAAATTTAAATATCCAATTTCAAAGTAAGCATAATTTCATAAAATTAATTGAAGAAATTCATTTGGGGCTTCATGGTTGAAAGGAGCCATGAATAAATTCCCACATACCTTGATTACCAAGAAGCTTAAGAGAGAATAGAGATTGAAGAAGAGAGCTTCCTTGAATTCCAATTACAATCTTCTACCCACACCTTGAAGAAAGCTTGAGAGGAGAGGATTTGCCAATAATTCTAAGTGTTGAATGAATTTTGAATTGAATGAGGGTGTAAAGACTAAATCAGGAGTTTAGGAGGGCTTAAAAAATACTAAAACATCCCTAGGATTAGTTAAAAATTACAATTAAACCATTAATGAAATGAGGAAGAAAACTGGAAATGTCACTGTCAAAGGCCAATACAAGGACCGTGTAGTGATTCACGATCCGTGAGCTTTACCGTAATCCTGAACTTGAGGAGGATACACCAACCTTGCAATGGTTAGGAAAAGTTTGAAATGTCACTAACACGGTCAACTACACGGACCGTGAGGGGCCACACGATCCGTGAGCTTTCCCCATGAAGCCACACTTGAAGAATTGACTTGCCAACGAAGATACCATACTTAGAAAAATATTTACCTCTCGCAACCATATGGGAAGTCACATGAGCCGTGAGGCTTCACATGGACCGTGAGGTGGTCCGTGGAGCCTCTCTTGGCTCAGAGCCTTGGCTTCTAGTTGACAACATCCCACAGACTGGTTCATGGCCCTTGAGGCTCCATACGGCTTATGAACCCCACCATCAAGTTGATGCGATTCCCAGAACATTAACCTTATACACAGAACTAATCCTTAGGTCAAGGTCATCCTGAAACACCTTACCACGCTTCATGAGAGGCCACACGGACTTCCTCACGGACCATGAGGTAACACACGACCCATGAGACCACCGTGAGGCAATGCCTTAGCCAATTTTTCCAGAAACAAGTCCCTGCAGGCAGTCTCACCAAAAAGGCCATAACTTCTACATCTGAACTTTGAATTAAGTAAAACCAAGTGCGTTGGAAAGATAACTCAAAGATCTTCAATTCTATATGTCGTGGCCCACAAAGTTCATCCTGTACCAAGATATATGTCCATTTAAATTCAGTACTCCCACAAGACATCGAGCAAAACTTCACCAATGCGATTTCTTTGAATACGGTCACTCAAG
The DNA here is from genome assembly GCA_038996855.1 of Solanum aculeatissimum. Classification (NCBI taxonomy): domain Eukaryota; kingdom Viridiplantae; phylum Streptophyta; class Magnoliopsida; order Solanales; family Solanaceae; genus Solanum; species Solanum aculeatissimum. The sequence continues at coordinate 7,457 of JBCEWC010012248.1, forward strand.
AGCCAACCAAGTTAGACTCAGATCAGACCTCAATCATTCATCACAAAGTTAAAAAAATTTTGGGTTGTTACATTACTTTAGACTCTTGGTTTGATGATTGAGTTTCCTACTTCTTGACTTGAGCTATTTGAGTTAATGTTATTCTTTCTTTATATGTTTCTTTCTGTCATTTAATATACTCGTACATTACACGTATTGATGTCCATTTAGGTGTGCATCTTTTCATGATGTAGATACAGATACAAGCGGTCATCACCAGGCTCCCTGTTGAGGACCCTTTTGCATTCAACTGATCGGTGAGTCCTCCCCTACTTTTGGTGGATATCATATTTTTTTCTAGCTTTGAGTTTAGACTTATTTTATTTTATTTTGAGGTAGTCATGGGTATGTCATTGACACCATTTATTCAGATGATATAGGTGTTTTATAAACAAGACTATCGAGTTGTGATTGGATATTAATTTTTGCTAGTTTTCTTTCACACTAGTCTTACTAATGGATAGATTGTTTGGCCTTCGACCTTTGATTATCATTTTGTCATTGTCTTCTATAAAGTATTCTTGATCATTGATGATTTTCACTGTATGATCGAATGAATGTGATGAGACCAAGTGGTTCACTTGGGGGCTAGCAATAGTCTCTGAGTGTCGGTCACACCAAGGGTACCCTCCCGGGGCATGATAGTAAGGAACTTGGGCCCATAAAGCAAAATTGTAAGAAATTATAGATTCTCATCTAACATATTAAACTGCCATAGTTGTTGTTGCTTCTAGTTCACCCTCAACTATTATAATTTCCAACCCATGAGTATGCCATACTTACAATGTATCAGTAATCAATTAATGAAACCACTCTAACCTCTGTCCTGACTTAGCCAGTAACAAATGTTTCCTTCTCAAGTAACTAGGTCATTGATTTGGTTGCCACATATCCCATCACAGGTAATCACAAATTGTTCTCCAAATTCTGATCACATAAAGCACCTGTTAGAAAATGAGATTTTTCTAGATGGTCTTTAGTTTAATAGTTCTATTTTTAATATATATTTAGTTTGAAAGGAATGATAGTCCTTATTTTATGGAATATGTTCTGCAAGAAAGTACAATAGTAGTTGGATAGATATGGTCCTTTACTTACTTTTGAAAAGCTTATATAGCTATATGTGTGTATGCGTTTTGAGATATTTCTTATGAATGAAAACAGATCTTCTGCAGAACCTTCCTTCTTCCTCTAAAGTTTTCAAAATACCAATAATGATATTAGAGCCCTTCTTCATCAGGGATCCCTGAAGGCAAAAAGCCTAAATATTTCTCCAGTTCTTCTAAGGTGAGAGCTAAGCAGTAGTAATATACCATCCAACAGCTTCTTGGGTGTAGGTCCTCCTATGTTTACATGAGAAAATTGTCACATATAAGTGATTAAGATGAAGGTTTATCTCAAAGCTCTTACTTTATGGGAAACAATTGAGAGTGAAGATAATCCTCCTCCACTTGGACCAAATCGAACAGTTGCACAAATGAAGATTCATCAAGATGTGACGTCAAAAAAACCAAAGGATCTCACATGTCTTCATTTGACACTTTCAAATGTAATTTTCACAAGAATAATGACTTGTGAAACACCTAGAGTAGCATGTGAGAAGCTAAAAGAGGATTTTGACAGAAGTGACAGTGTGAAGACTGTCAAATTCTTAACTCTCAAAAGAGAATTTGGGATGTCAAGGATGAAAGAAGGAGATACTGTGAAAGAATATTCTGCCAAACTTATGGAGCTTGTAAACAAAATAAGGTTTCTTGGTGAAACCATTCCATATTCAAGATGGTGGAGAAGATGATGATAAGCTTACCAACAAAGTTTGAGTCCAAGATTTCAGCAATAGAGGAATCTTGTGATTTGAAGACTTTATTTGTAGCATAATTGATAAGCAAGTTTCAAGCCCAAGAGCAAAGATCAAGTATAAGAGATGAAGAAGTAGCAGAAGTGACATTTCAGCCACAACAGAAAGGCAAGCAGCCTGTAAAGGAAAAAAGAAGGGTAGAAGGAGATAAAATAGAAAAGGAAAAAACATGGAAGGAATCTTCAAAGGAAGGAAAGTTTCCATCTTGCAACCATTGTAAAAGAACCAATCATCAAGAAAAAGAGTGTTGGTTCAAAGGAAAGTCATTAATTCAGTGTAGATTTTGTAGAAAGATGAGTTATTTTTAGAATAATTGTAGTGTCAAGAAGAATCAACAACAACAACACCATATGCAACGGGCAAATTTTGTTGAAAAGTCAAAAAAGGAAGAAGAAAGTTTATTTTTGGCTTCTCAAGAATAATACACAACCAACAAGTCCTCATGATTCATAAACAGTGGATGTACGAGTCATATGTCACACAATGAGCTCTTGGACACACTTGACAAGTCATTCAAGGCTAATATTAGGATGAGAAATGGAGAAAAAGTAGATGCACATGGAAAGGATTCAGTTGCCTTTCAAACTATACAAGGTATAAAGTTTATACATGATGTTTTGTATGTCCCTTCTTTAGCATGTAACTTGTGAAGTGTTGCTCAAATGATGTCAAAAGGCTATTCCTTATTTTCTAAGGGAAAACATTTTTTTGTTTTTGACTCTGAAGATAGTTTAATTGTAAAAGTAGAAAGGGTGGATAAAACATTTCCTTGAGATGGGAAGTTTGACAGTGTAAAATCTGCAAAGTACAGATGAGTCATGGTTGTGGCACAAACGATGTGGTCATTTTAACTATAGAACTGTAAAGTCTGTATATGGAAAGGTCTTGACTAAGGATTTTCCTAAAACTTCAATGTCTAAATAATTTTGTAAGTATTTTCACATGGGTAAGGTATAATGGAAATCATTTCCTAAAAATGCTACTTGGAGGGAAAATGAGAAACTTGAACTAGTTCACACTGATGTGTGATAACCTTTGCAGACATCATCTTTGGGACAAAATAAATACTTTATGATCGTTATTGATGACTTAACAAGTATGTCTTGGGTGTATTATTTGAGTTAAATGTCTCAAGTATTTTCGGTTTTTAATAAATTTAAAGCTTTTATTGAAAGACAAAGTGGCTATAAGTTGAAGTCTTTGAGGTCGGTCAATGGTGGTGAATACACTTCAAATGAGTTCAATAAGTATTGTGAAGACATGGGGATTGATCACAAGTTGACAGTAAGCTATTAACCTGAACAAAATGGAGTCTTAGAGAGGGAAAAAAGGAGTATTGCTGAAATGGCTAGATGCTTGTTGCTTGAAAAGAAACTACCACAAAGCTTTTGGGCCAAAGCTATTTATACTTCAGTGTATCTGTTAAATAGGGTGCCAACTAAAGTTGTGGATGGAAAACTCATACTGAGTCATGGAGTGGAATAAGACAATTTGCCAAGAACTTAAAAATCTTTAGTTCAATTTTCTTTTCTCATGTTCCTTCGGTCAAAATAAGCAAACTTAAACCGCAAGGTGAATTAGGGATCTTTTTTGGTTATTCGTCACAAGCTAAGGCTTACTAACTTTTTAACTTGCAAACAAAAATAATTTCCATTAGAAGAGATGCATTAGTGAATGAGAATGCTTATTGGAATTGGGATAAGGAGAAAATTGAGAAAGATAATGTTGTTTTTCATAATTTGCGTCTGCTACCTGAAGTCCAATCATTTGTCTCTAAAGATTCGGAAGAAGATGAAGAATTAGATGAGGGAATCCTCACTTGATTTTCCAATTTTGAAGACAAAGTCCCTTTCAAAGATATATGAATGATGTAATGTTGCAATCTTGAAACCGAATAGCTATCAAGAAGCTTCAAGACATGAAGTTTTTATTGAAGCTATGAAGGAGGAGATTGGTATGATAGAGAAGAAAGACACCTAGAAGCTTTTTGATAAGCCAAAAGATAAAAATGTAATAAAAGTGAAGTGGGTTTATAGAACAAACTTAATCCAGATAGCTCAGTTTATAAATACAAAGAAAGGCTTGTTATGAAAGGTTACACATAAGTTGTGGGCCTGATTATAGAGACACATTTGCACCTGCTTCACAAGATGTCACTATAAGGCTTCTATTTTCTTTGGCAGCTTAATAAAATTGGAAGTTGTATCATCTGGATGTGATATCAACATTCTTAAATGGACAGTTGTAGGAGGAGATTTATTTCGACCAACCAGAAGGCTTTCAAGTTGCAGGAATAGAGGATAAAGTCTACAAGCTACATAAGACATTGTTTGAATTAAAGTGAGCTCCTTGAGCCTGGCACAGGAAGATTGATGCTCATATCATTTATTTTGTCAATAAAAGAAGTGAAAATGAAGTCACTTTATATGTGAAAAAGGCTAAAGGAGGAGATGTGCTTGTGGTTTCACTCTATGTTGATGATCTTCTGTTAACAAGAAGAAATGATGTCATGGTAAATCAGTTTAAGCAAGAAATGGAGACCAAGTTTGACATATCAGATTTGGGTGAAATGAGTTACTTTCTAGGAATTGAGATTCATCAAGCTACTGATGGAATCTTTATTTCATACAGAAAATATGCATTGGATATTCTTTATTTCATCGAGAGCAACATGGTCGTAGAAAGCATTTAAATGTGAAGTTTCACACTATCAGGCAAACAGACAAGGATGGCAAAGTTAAGTTTGTTGATTGTAGCTCAAATCAGCAGATTGTAGACATTATGACCAAGGCTCTTCATAAGGGGAAATTTGAAGTTTTAAGGGCTAAGATAGGAGTATCCAAGAAAAACCTGAAGGAGGAGTTTTAAAAATTGAGATATTTCTAAATTGTCTTTAGTTTAATAACTCTCTTTCGAATGTTATGTTTAGTTTAAAAGCAATAGTTATCCTTGCTTTATGGAATATGTTTTGTAAGAAAGTACAATAGTAGTTAGATAGATATGGTCCTTTCTTTTGAAAAGCTTACATAACTACATGTGTGTATGCTTTTTGAGTTATGTCTTATGAATGAAAAAAAAGCTTCTACTAAACCTTTCTTCTTTCCCTAAAGTTTTCAAAATACCAACAACCCATCTTTCTTCCCATAGGTGATGGGATTAGTTATACCACCGAAGAATCTAGTACCACTAACCCCACTTCATCTATTACTTTGTCCTATGTTCTAGATTTACCTAGCCTTGCCTTTAATCTAATTTCTATGAGTAAATTTACCAAATAACTAAAATAGTTTGTCTGATTATTTCCTATTCATTTTCTTTTCCAAGATCTTATGACATAGCAGATTATTGGTAAATAACATGTATTTGATGGTGTCTACATTCTTGATGTATGGTTGCCTCCATCAATTGCTTGCTAAAGTGTTGTCTTATCATTTGTTGTGCATAATTATCGGTTGGGACATCCTTATCTACCAGTTTTGAAAAACTTGTATGCTCAGTTTCATGATGTACCTTCAATAGACTTTGGGTTTCTGAGAGAAAACAAAGACATTTTCTTGAGACTGCTCCTGTTTTTTTTTTCAAATAAACCTTATCAATTTTCGGTAGATGCGGTATCCACAACTATCATTTAATTAATCACATTCCATTCACAATGCTTAATGAATAATCCTTTTATTACTTTTTTTTATTCGATTGTACCAACTAGTTATAAAATCAGGTTGAAGTCGATAGATGTGGTGTTCTCAGAGAACATATCAATTTTTCCTTTCCTAACACTTTTCCCACTTAGGGGAAAAAGAATAATAGCTCATCTATAAGATCACTCCACCGATATTAGAACTTCATAAGGAAATTCCTAATAGTATTGAGATGTCGACCGAAAATGCTTGCTACGACCATGCCAATATTTTAAGTTTATTCTAGGAGACAAGAAACCAATGATGCATGACATGGACCAACACTTTTGTCATTAGATCATCCTTTGGTATATCCCTCTCTAATGGAAAATCTTGATGTTTTTGTTACTCTTTGGAAAGGAAAGCATTAGTGCCAATCACTATATTACATTACTAATTGTATCTCATGACTACTTATTCCCCCATCTAGCTAGCTCTTTATTGCTTTTCTAGATTCTATCTTTGTACACAAAAGTATTATGGAAGCTCTGAGTTACCCTAGGCAGTATGATGGAACATTGGAAGATATAGATGCATTAGATGGAAATCACACATAGGATTTGATGGGCTTACCAAAGGGAAAGATTGCAGTAGGATGTAAATGGACAGTTTTTATGGTCAAAGTAAATCTTGATTGTTCTCTAGCTAGGCTTAAGGCTAGATAGTGGCTATAAGATATGCTCAGACTATTGGGATGGATTATTATTCTGATACTTTTTCTCCAATGGCCAAACTTATTGTTTTTTTTTTAAAAGAGACAGGGCAATAAAAAATATTGATTGAAATGTCTCTCAATATTTTATCTTATAAATAGGAGGGCTTTAAGTAGCCAACATAAAATAAAAATCTGCATAATTTGAAATTCAAAGCTAACTAAAATATCTCAACAAACTAATCAATCTAATAGAAATTTAAAATTCAAATTATTCTAAACTTAAGCAACTTTTTTGACTAAAAATCACTGCAGTAACTGAAGTAAGTTTCAACACTTCTCCTCTACTTTAGTTACTGCAGTTTAAAACTACTCCTCAATTTCTGCTTTAGTGGTTAGTGCAAAATTATTTTGATTGTTTTTTAACTTGCAAAATTTCTTCTTCTTTCTTTTTTCTTTTTATTTTTACGCTTAAAAAATACCATCAATGGTCTTCTCTTATTTGAAAATACTTTCATCTGAAAATTGATAGGATTTTCCAAAAGTTATTGTGATAATTTTTCTTCTATCATAATATTACATAAAACATAGGTTTCAAAATTAGATTTCATTATCACTGACTAAATTTGACAATTTTTGTTAATAATTTTTTTTGGGTATTCAAGGAGAGACTGTTGCTTGCCATCTAAAGTTAAAGATTTGTTAACAATAGTCCATGCATTGAAAAAGAACGGGTTAAAAGTAGCCAGACTGGTTTAAAAGGGTTGAAAAATAGCCCTTGCAGGTTAAAAGTAGTCTGATAGTCTGAAAACGGGTTTACAATAGTTCTTTAAAAGAACTCATAGATCCCGTAAGATAAATGAAGCTTTTATATCATTGTTGTTTTTTTTAAAAGATGGGGCAACAAAAAGTATTAACTGAAATGTCTCAATAGTTTTTCTTAAACATAGGAAGGATTTAAATAGCCAACTTAAAATAAAAATCTTCATAATTTTGAATTCAAAACTAACTAAGATATCTCATTAAACTAATCTAACAGAAATTTAAAATTCAAATTATCCTAAACTGACGCAACTTATTGTACCAACCTGAAATTTTTTGAAAACTCTTTATGGTTGGTCTTGTATGATGTACTACTGGTCATGGTTGAGTTTTGGTAGCCACGGATTAAGTTTAAGTGGCCGAACGCAAAACGGATCATTTGGTTGCCTAGAGAGGCCGTTTGGGAAGTAGACTTTGAGCTAGAATAACTTTTGATGCGGGTTGAACCATGTGGGATGCTATATATCAAATTGAATCTCTTTGAGTTAGCTTCGCATATCAACTAGTTTCTCTCGATTCGGATTTTGGATGAGGAAGTTATGGCCTAAACAGTGGGATTGCCTTAAATTCGGAAAACATTGAAGATAGGCCCCGGAAAGAGGCCAAGGCAAGCGAAAAGGTCTGTGAAACTTATAACAGTTCGTTTGGGGCCCCGTTTGGAAGTCCAGTGAGCTAGGGGTGTCCAGGAATGACCCCATGAGATAAGTCATAGGCCACAGACCACCAAACGGTCCGTGAGCCATTTAACGAGCCATCAAGTGTCCTGTCAAGTGTTCCAGTGACTTGGCTTGGCTTGGGAGTTAATTCCTGGGAAACGTGTGGCTCCACATACCAATACATGGTCCGTGTGAAGCAACACGATCCGTGAAACCTCCCGTCAAGTGGTCCAGAAAGTCCTCCGAGAGTTCGCGTTGAAATTTTGGCTAAGTGTTGTTTGATGGTCACTTGAACGGTCCCTGAGTCAGGTACACGGGCATAGTATCACCTCCGTGTGACCCTGCTAAGAATGGAAAAGTTCGATTCATTAATGGTAATTTTGTGATTTAATATTTCCCTAAGACCCTTTTAGGTATCCTAAGGTCTTCTAAACCTAAAAGTCAATCCCCAAACCCTCATTCATCCATTCCAAGTCTCCTACATTCTCTTTGGGAATTCTAAAATTTTCTTAGCCTCCGTTGAAGAAAGCTTAAAGAATTTGAGGAAGAAAACCTTGATCAAGATTGACCTTGCAATTTGTTGGTTAAATTAAGGTATGTGGGATTGATTCAAGGATCCTCTTTCATCCTTAAAGACCCAAGAAACCTAGCTCTTTAAATTTGATTTCTAGTTTTCAGTTAAGTTATGGGTTCTTATATTATTGGTGTAGATTAGTGTTGGGAATTGAGTGTTGTAGTTATTAAGTGATTTAATCATGATTTGAAGCTTGAATTCATGAATGTTCATTGGAACCCTTGATGATTCAAAGTGCATGTCCTTTTCATGATTTAATTAAGCATGGGTAAC
>JBCEWC010012249.1:0-16007 GCA_038996855.1 Solanum aculeatissimum
AATTGCTCAAAGTCGTTCAAAATTTAAAAATTCGATACTTAATTCGCATTGTGGAGGGTAAAAATTGGGTGTCAACACCCTCGTTATAATTTTTTGGGAAAGTTAGCCCCGAGCCCCATGCAGCGCCAAGAGTAGTAGGCTAACACCCACGAAAAACCGCCCAAATTGCCTTTTTCTTGTTCCTTGAGTCATAAAATACTTCCACGCCATATCCAATCACGGCGGGCCACTTGGGCCTCGTGTCTGACTCGTTACAGACCCCTTGGTATATTTTTTTAAATGTTGGCCCCGATCCCTGGGCAGCACAAGGAACCATGGGTTAAGACCCACGAAAAACTTCCCAAATTGAATATTTCTTTTTCCTTGACCCATAAAATACTAACAGGCCATATCCAACACCAGCGGACCACCTGAGCCTCTTGCCTGGATCGTTAAAGATCCCTCGGTATAATATTTTGGGAAAGTTGGCCTCGAGCCCCGGGCCCTAGGCAGTGCTAAATACCGTGGGCTAACACCTACGAAAAACTGCATAAATCGCCTATTTCTTGTTCCTTGGCCCATAAAATACTACAAGGTCATATCCAACCCCGACCTGCCACTTGGGCCCTTTCCAGGCTCATTATAATCCCCTCGGTAAAATATTTTGGGAAAGTTGGCCCCGAGACCTGGATACCGCCACGAACCGTGGGCTAACACCAAAGAAAAACTACCCAAATCGCTTGTTTCTTGTTCCTTGACCCATAAAATACTACCAGGCCATATCCAACTCCGGCAGACCACCTGAGCCACTTTCCATGATCGTTACAAACCCCTTGGTATATTTTATTGGGAAAGTTGGACCCGAGCCCCGGCTAGCTCCAAGAACCTGAGCTAACACCCATGAAAGACTGCCTAAATCATTTGTTTCGTGTTCCTTGGCTCATAAAATACTACCAGGCCATATCCAACCCCGACGGGCAACCTAGACCTCTTGTCTTAATCGTTACAGACCCCTTGGTACAATTTTTTAGGAAAGTTAGCCCCGAACCCCAAGCAGCGCCAGGAACCATGGGCTAACACCCACGAAAAACTATCCAAATTGCATATTTCTTGTTCCTTGGCCCATAAAATACTACCAGGCCATATCCAACTTCGGCGGGCCACCTGGGCCGCTTGCCTAACTCGTTATAGACCCCTCGGTATAACTTTTAAGCAAAGTTAGCCCCGAGCAATGCCAGGAACCGTGTGCTAACACCCACGAAAACTACCAAAATTGTCTTTTTCTTGTTCCTTGGCCCATAAAATACTAACTGGAAATATCCAACCATGGAGGGCCACCTGAACCTGTTTCCTGGCTCGTTATAAACCCCTCGGTATAAGTTTTTAGGAAAGTTGTGCCCAAGCCCAGGCAGCGCCAGTAACCGTGGGCTAACACAAAAAAAAAATAACTCAAATCGACTGTTTCTTGTTCCTTGGCCCATAAAATACTACTAGGCCATATCCAACCCCGGTGGGCCACCTGGGCCTCTTGTCTAGCTCGTTACAGACCCATCGGTATAATGTTTTGGGAGATATGGTCGTGAGCCCCGGGCGGTGCAAGGTACCATGGGCTAACAAATACGAAAAGCTGCCTAAATTGTCTATTTCTTGTTCCTTGGCCCATAAAATACTACCAAGCTATGTCAAAACCCAGCGGGCCACCTGGGATTCTTCCCTAAAGTTCTCTACAAGCCCCTGACAACGCCATGAACTGTGGGCTAATACCCACAAAAAACTACCCAAATCACTTGTTTCTTGTTCTATTGCCCATAAAATACTACCAGTCCATATCTAACCCCGGCAGGCTACCTGGGACTCTTGCCTCAATTGTTAAAGATCCCTCCATATAATTTTTTGGGAAAGTTGGCCCTGATCCCCAGGCAGCACCCGGAAACGTGGGCTACCACCCACGAAAAACTGTCAAAGTCGTCTGTTTCTTGTTGCTTGGCCAATAAAATACTACCACACCATATCCAACCCCGACGGGCCACCTGGGCCTCTTTCTTTGCTCGTTACAAACCCCTCGGTATAATTTTTGGGAATGTTAGACCTGAGCACCGGGCAGCGCCAGGAACCGTGGGCTAACACCTACGAAAAACTTCCCAAATCGCCTATTTATTTTTCTTTGGCACATAAAATTCTCCGAGGACATATTCAACCACGGTGGGCCACCTAGGACTCTTTCCTGACTTTTTAGAGACCCCTGGGTATAACTTTTTTTGAAAGTTGGCCCTGAGCCCCGGCCAGCGCCAGGAACTGTGGGCTAACACCCACAAAACACTGTCAAAATTGCCTTTTTATTATTCCTTGACCTATAAAATACTACCAGACCATATCCAACCCCGGTGGGCCACCTGGGCCTCTTGCCTACATCGTTACAGACCCCTTGGTATAATCTTTTTGGAAAGTTAGCTCCGAGCCATGGGCAGTGCCAAGAACTATGGGCTAATATCCATGAAAAACTGTCCAAATCGCCTGTTTCTTGTTACTTGACACATAAAATACTACCAGGTCATATCTAACCCCGACGGGTCACCTGGGCCTCTTGCCTGACTTGTTACAGACTCCTTGGTATAATATTTTGGGAAAGTTAGCCCCGAGCCCTGGGCAGCGCCAGGAAACGTGTGCTAACACCCATGAAAAACTACCCAAATCACATGTTTCTTGTTCCTTGACCCATAAAATACTATCAGGTCATATCCAACACTGAGGGGCCACTTGGGCCTCTTTCTTGGCTCATTACATACCCCTCGGTATAACTTTTAGAGAAAGTTAGCCTCAAGCCCCAGGCAGCGCCAGGTATTGTGGGCTAATACCCATAAAAAATTGCCCAAATCGTCTGTTTCTTGTTCCTTGGCCCATAAAATACTATCAGGACATATCTAACCCCGGCGGGCCACCTGGGTTTCTTACCTGATTCGTTAGAAACCCCTTGGTATATTTGTTTTGGAAAATTTGCCCCGAGCCCCGAGCAGCGCTTGGAACTAAGGACTAACACCCACGAAAAACTGTCCAAATAGCTTGTTTTTTGTTCCTTGACACATAAAATACTACCAGGCCATATCCAACCCCAGCAGGCCACTTAGGCTCTTTCCTGACTCATCAAAGACCCCTCGATATAAATTTTTGGGAAAGTTGGCCCTAAGACCCGGGCAGCACCAGAAACCGTGGGCTAATATCCATTAAAAACTTCCAGAATCACCTGTTTCTTTTCCTTGGCCCATAAAATACTACCAGATCGTATCCAACCCCACCGGGCCACCTAGATCGTTACAGACCCCTCAGTACATTTTTTTGGGAAAGTTATCCCCGAGCCCTGAGCAGCGCCAGGAACTGTGGGCTAACACCCACGAAAAACTACTCAAATCTGTTGTTTCTTATTCCTTGACTTATAAATTACTATCAGGCCATATCGAACCCCGGCCGGCCACCTGGGCCTCTTGACTTGATCGTTACAGACCCCTCGGTATAATTTTTTTGGAAAATCGACCGCGACCCTCCGGCAGCGCCAGGAATCGTGAGCTAACACCCAGGAAAAACTACCAAATCGCTATTTTCTTATTCCTTGGCCCATAAAATACTACCAGACCATATCCAACCTCGGAGGGCCACTTGGGCCTCTTTCCTGGATCGTTACAGACCCCTTGATATAATTTCTTGGGAAAGTTGCCCTCGAGCCCCGGGCAGCGCCAGGTACCGTTTGCTAACACCCACGAAAAACTGTCCAAATCGTTTGTTTCTTATTTCTTGGCCCATAAAATACTACCAGGCCTTATCCAACCCCGACGGGCCACCTAAGTTTCTTTCCTGGCTCATTACAGACCCTTCGGTAAAATATTCTTGGAAAGTTGGCCCCGTGCCCTGGGCAACGCCAGGAACCATGGGCTAACACCCATGAAAATTGTCAAAATCGCATGTTTCTTGTTCCTTGGCCCATAAAATAGTACCAGGCCATATCAAACCCCGGAGGGCCACCTAGGCCTCTTGCCTGGCTTGTGACAGACCCCTCACTATAATGTTTTGGCAAAGTTGGTCCCGAACCGCGGACAGCACCAGGAACCGTGGGCTAACATCCACGAAAAACTACCTAAATTGTCTGTTAGTTATTTCTTGGTCCAAAAAATACTACCAGGTCATATCCACTTCCGGCGGGCCACCTAGTCCTCTTGCTTGGCTCGTTTCAAACCCGTCGATATAATTTTTTAGGAAAGTTAGCCTCGAACCCCAGGCAGTGCCAGAAACCGTGGGCTAATACCCATGAAAAACTACCCAAATCACCTCTTTTTTTCCTTGGCCCATATAATACTACCAGACAATATTCAACCCCGATGGGCCACCTAGGCCTCTTGCCTAAATCGTTGCATACCCCTCGGTATAATTTTTTAGGAACGTTTGCCCCGAGCCCCGGACAACGCCAGGAACCGTGGGCTAACACCCAAGAAAAACTACCCAAATCACCTATTTCTTATTTCTTGGCCCATAAAATACTACCAGGCATATCTAGCCCCGGCAGGCCACTTGGACCTCTTTCCTGACTTGTTACAGACCCCTGTGTATAATATTTTGGGAAAGTTGGCCCAGAGCCGTGAGCAGCGCCAGGAACCGTGGGCTAACACCCACGAAAAATTCCCCAAATCGCCTATTTCTTGTTTTTTGGCCCATAAAATACTACCAAGCCATATCCAACCTCGGCGAGCTACCTGAGCCTCTTATATGGCTCGTTACAGAGCCCTCGGTATAATATTTTGAGAAAGTTGGCCCCGAGCCTCGGGCAATGCCAGGAACCGTGGGTTAACACCCATGAAAAACTACCTACATCGCTTGTTTCTTGTTCCTTGACGAATAAAATACTACCAGACCATATCCAATCCCCGCGAGCTACCTGGGCCTCTTGCCTGGATCGTTACAGACCCCTCGATATAATTTTTGGAAAAAGTTGGCCCAGAGCCCCTGGCAGCACTAGAAACCGTGGGCTAACACACAAAAATCTACACAAATTGCCTTTTTTTTGTTCCTTGGCCCATAAAATACTACCAGGTCATATTCAACTCCGGTGGGCCACCTGGGCCTCTTGCCTTGCTCGTTACAGAACCCTCGGTATAAAATTATGGAAAAGTTGCCCCGGAGCCCCGGGCAGCACCAAGACTCGTGAGCTAACACCCATGAAAAATTACCCAAATCATTATTTTCTTGTTCCTTGGGCAATAAATTACTACCAGACCATATCCAATTCCGGCGGTCTACCTAGGCCTCTTGGCTGGCTCGTTAGAGACCCCTCTATATAATGTTTTGGGAAAGTATGCCCCGAGCTTCGGGCAACGCCAGGAATTGTGGGCTAACACCTATGAAAAACTGCCCAAATCACCTATTTCTTGTTCTTTGGCCCATAAAATACTACTAGGTCATATCCAACCCCGGAGGGCTACCTGACCCCTTTTCTGGCTCGTTATAGATCACCCGGTATATTTTTTAGGGAAAGTTTGCCCCGAGTCCCTGGCAGCGCCAGGAACTATGGGCTAACACCCACGAAAAACTGCCCAAATTGTCTTTTCTTGTTCCTGGCCCAGAAAATACTACCAGGTCATATCAAACCCCGGCGGGCCACCTGGGCTTCTTACCTAGCTCATTACACACCTCTCGATATAACGTTTTGGGAAAGTTTGCCCCGAGCCCTGGGCAGCGCCATGAACCGTGGGCTAATACCCATAAAAAATTGCCCAAAATGCCTGTTTGTTGTTCCTTGACCCATAAAATACCACCAGGCCATATCCTACTCTGGCGGGCCATCTGGGCCTCTTGCCTATCTCATTACAGACTCCTCGGTATAATGTTTTGGGAAAGTTATCCTCGAACCTTGGGTAGCACCAGGAACCATAGGCTAGCATCTATGAAAAATTGCCCAATTTGCTTGTTAGTTGTTCCTTGGCCCATAAAATACTACCAGGTCATATCCAAACCCAGCGAGACACCTGGGCCTCTTGTCTGGCTCATTACAGACCCCATCATTATAATTTTTTGGGAAAGTTGGCCCCAAGCCCTGGGCAGCGCCAGGAACCATGGGCTAATACCCACGAAAAACTACTCAAATTGTCTGTTTCTTGTTCCTTGGCCCATAAAATACTACCAGGCTATATCCAACCCCAGCGGGCCACCAGGGCCTCTTTCCTGACTTGTTGCAGACCCCTTGGTAAAACCTTTTTGGGAAAGTTGGCCCCGAGCCCTGGGCAGCGCCAAGAATTGTGGGTTAACACCCACGAAAAACTGTCCAAATTGTCTGTTTCTTGTTCCTTGGACCATAAAATACTATCACGAAATATCCAACCCCGGCGGGCCACGTGGGCCTCTTTCCTGGCTTGTTACAGAGCCCTCGATATAAGTTTTTATGAAAGTTGGCCCCGAGCCCCGGGTAACACCTGGAACGGGGGTTAACACCCACGAAAAATTGCCTAAATCGCTTGTTTCTTGTTCTTCTCCAATAAAATACTATCAGGTTATATCAAACATCGGCAGGCCACCTGGGCCTCTTGACTGGATCGTTACAGACCCCTCGGTATAATATTTTTGAAAAATTAGCCCCGAGCCCCGAACAATGCCAGAAATTGTGGGCTACCACACACGAAAATTTACCCCAAATTGCTTATTTCTTGTTCCTTGGCCCATAAAATACTACCAAGCCATTTTCAACCCCGGTGGGCCACCTGGGCCTCTAGCCTGGCTCATTACAGAACCCTCGGTATAATTTTTTTGAAAAGTTACCCGGAGCACCAGGAATCGTGGGTTAACACTCACAAAAAATTACCCAAATCATCTGCTTCTTGTTCCTTGGCCAATAAAATAGAACAGGCCATATCCAATTCTGGTGGGCCACCTGGGCCTTTTTGCTGGCTCGTTACATACCCCTCAGAATAATTTTTTGGGAAAGTTGGCTCCGAGCTTTGGGCAATGCCAGGAACCATGAGCTAACACCCACGAAAAACTGTCCAAATCACCTATTTCTTGTTTCTTGACCCATAAAATTCTACCAGGTCATATCCAACCCCGTAGGGCCACCTGGGCCTCTTACCTGACTCGTTATAGATCACTCGGTATAATATTTAGGGAAAGATGGCCCTGAGCCCCGACCATTTCCAGGAACCGTGGGCTAACACCTACGAAAAACTACCCAAATCACCTGTTTCTTATTCCTGACCCATTTAATACTATCAGGTCATATCAAACCCTGGAGGGCCACCTGGCCTCTTACCTAGCTCGTTACAGACCACTTGTTATATTTTTTGGGAAAGTTGGCCCCGAGCACTAGGCAGCGCCAGGAATCGTGGGCTAACACCCATGAAAAACTGTCCAAATCGGTTATTTGTTGTTCCTTGACCCATAAAATACCACCAGGCCATAAACCAATCTCGGCGAGCCACTGGGGCCTCTTACTTGGCTCGTTACAGACCCCTCGATATAATATTTTGGGAAAGTTGGCCCCGAGCCCCGGGTAGCGCCAGTTACCAAAGGCTAACACCCACAAAGAACTGTCCAAATCACCTGTTAGTATTTCCTTGGCTCATAAAATACTATCAGGTCATATCCAACTCCGGAGGGACACCTGGGCCTCTTGACTGACTTGTTACAAACCCCTCGATATAATATTTTGGGAAAGTTGGCCCCGAGCCCCGGGTAGCGCCAAGAACCAAGGGCTAACACCCACAAAAAACTGTCCAAATCACCTGTTAGTATTTCCTTGGCTCATAAAATACTATCAGGTCATATCCAACTCCGGCGGGACACCTGGGCCTCTTGAGTGACTCGTTACAAACCCCTCATTATAAATTTTTGGGAAAGTTGACCCCGAGCCGTGAGCAGCGCCAGGAACCGTGGGCTAACACCCATGAAAAACTGCCCAAATAGTTTGTTTTTAATTCCTTGGCCCATAAAATACTACCAGTCCATATCCAACCTCAGTGGGCCACTTAGGGATCTTGCCTGGCTTGTTACATACCCCTCGGTATAATGTTTTAAGAAAGTTGACCCAGAGCCTCGAGCTACGCCAGGAACCGTGGGCTAACACCCACGAAAAATTGTCCAAATCGCCTATTTTTTGTTCCTTGGCCTATAAAATACTAACATGCCATATCCAACTCCACCGAGCCACCTGTGCCTCTTGCCTGGCTCGGTACAGACCTATCGGTATAATCTTTTGGGAAAGTTAGCCCCGAGACCCAGGCAACGCCAGGAACCGCTGGCTAACACCCATGAAAAATTGCCCAAATCGCATGTTTCTTATTCCTTGACCCATAAAATACTACCAGGCCATATCCACCCTCGGTGGGCTACCAGGGCCTATTGCCTAGATCGTTACAGGCCCATCGGTGTAATATTTTGAGAAAGTTGGTTCTGAGCCCCGGGCATCACCAGGAACCGTGGGCTAACACTCACGAAAAACTACACAAACCACTTGTTTCTTTTTTGTTGGCCCATAAAATTCTACCAGGCTATATCCAACCCCAACGGGCCACCTGGGCCTCTTCTTGGCTCATTACAGACTACTCGTTATAATCTTTTGGAAAACTTGGCTCCGAGCGCCGGGCAGCGCCATGAACCTTAGGCTAACACCCACGAAAAACTGGCCTAATCGTCTGTTTCTTATTCTTTGACCCATAAAATACTACCAGGTCATATCCAACCCTGGCGGGCCACCTGGGCCTCTTACCTGGATCATTACAGACTCCACAATATAATTTTATGGGAAACTTGGCCCCGAGCCCTGGGCCGCGCCAGGAACCGTGGGCTAACAACACCCACAAAAATTATCCAAATCGCCTTTTTCTTTTTCCTTGACCCATAAAATACTTTCAGGTCATATCATACCCCAGAACGCCACCGAGGACTCTTGCCTGGATCATTACAGACTCCTCAGAATAATTATTGGTAAAGTTAGCCTCGAGCCTTGGGCATGCCAGGAATCGTGGGCTAACACCCACAAAAAACTGCTCAAATCTCCTTTTTTCGGTTCCTTGGCCCATAAAAGACTACCAAACCATATCCAACCCCGGTGGGCCATCTGGGCCTTTTATCTGTCTCGTTAGAGACCCCTCAATATAATATTTGGACCTGAGCCCCGGGCAACGCCAGGAATCATGGGCCAACACCTACGAAAAAATTACCCAAATCACCTGTTTCTTGTTCCTTGAAGCATAAAATACTACCAGGCCATATCCAACCCCGGCGGGCCACCTGAGCATCTTGCCTGGATCGTTACAGACCCCCCGGTATAATCTTTTTGGTAAGTTGGCCCCAAGCCCCGGGCAGCTCCAGGAACCGTGGGCTAACACCAACAAAAAACTGCTAAAATTGTCTGTTTCTTATTCCTTTGCCCATAAAATACTACCAGGCCATATCTAACCCTGGCAGGCCACCTGGGCCTCTTGCCTGGCTCATTACATCCCTCTTGATATAATTATTTGGGAAATTTAGCCCCGAGCCTCGGGCAACGCCATGAACAATGGGCTAACACCCACGAAAAACTGCCCAAATCACCTATTTTTGATTCCTTGACCCATAAAATACTATCAAGACATATCTACCCCCATCGGGCCACCTGGGCCTTTTGGCTAGCTCGTTATAGACCCCTCGTTATAATGTTTTGGGAAAGTTAGCCCCGAGCTCTTGGCAGTGCCAGGAACCGTGGGCTAACACCCACAAAAAATTATCCAAATTGTCTGTTTCTTATTCCTTGGCTCATAAAATATTACCAAGCCATATCCAACCCCGTTGGGCCACCTAGGCCTCTTTCCTGGCTCATTACAGAGCCCTCGGTATAATATTTTGGGAAAGTTATCCCCGAGCCCTGGGCAACGCCTGGAACCGTAGGCTAACACCCATGAAAAATTTCCTAAATCGTCTGTTTCTTGTTCCTTGCCAAATAAAATACTATCAGGCCATATCCAACCCCGGCGGATCACCTAGGCCTTTTTCCTGGATCGTTACAAACCTCTTGATATAATGTTTTTGGAAAGTTGGCACCGAGACCCGGGTAGCACCTGGAACCGTGGGCTAATACCCACGAAAATATTACCAGGTCATATCCAACCTCGGCGAGAAACCTGGGCCTCTTGCCTGGATCATTACAGATTCCTCGATGTAATTTTTCGAAAAGTTGGCCCCGAGCCCCGGTCAATGCCAGGAACAGTGGGCTAACACCCACAAAAAACTGCCCAAATTGTTTGTTTCTTGTTCCTTGGCCCATAAAATACTACCAGGACTTAGCCAACCCCAACGGGCCACTTGGGCCTCTTGTCTGGCTCATTACAGACCCCTCGGTAAATATTTTGAGAAAGTTGTCTCTGTGCCATGGGAAGCGCAAGGAAACATGGGCTAACACCCATGAAAAACTGCCAAAATCACATTTTTCATATTCCCTTGCCCATAAAATACCACCAGGTCATATCCAACCCCGGCGGGCCACCTGGGCCTCTTTACTGACTCGTTACAGACCCCTCGGTATAATTTTTTAGGAAAGTTGGCCTCGAGCCCCCGACAGAGCCAGCAACTCTGGGCTAATACTCACGAAAAATTGCTCAAATTGTCTGTTTCTATTTCCTTGGCCCAAAAAATACTACAAGGCTATATCCAACCCTAACGGGCCACCTGGGCCTCTGTCTTGGCTCGTTACAGACCCCTCGATATAATCTTTTGGAAAAGTTGACTCCGAGCCCAGGGCAGCGCCAGGAACCGTGGGCTGACATCCACGAAAAACTGTCCTAATCGTCTATTTTTTATTCCTTGGCCCATAATAAACTACCAGTCCATATCCAACCCCGGCGGGCCACCTAGGCCTCTTGTCTGGCTCGTTACAGAACCCTCGGTATAATTATATGGGAAACTTGGCCCCGAGCCCCTGACAACACCAAGAATCGTTGGCTAACACGCACAAAAAACTGTCCAAATCGCCTGTTTCTTGTTCCTTGGCCTATAAATAACTATCAAGCCATATCAAACCCCGGTGGGCCCCCTTGACCACTTTTCTGGCTCATTACAGACCCCTTAGTATAATTTTTTGGGAAAGTTGGTCCCGAGCCCCGAACAGCACTAGGCACTGTTGGCTAATACCCACGAAAGATACCCAAATTGTATATTTCTTGTTCTTTGGCCCAAAAAATATTACAAGGCCATATACAACCAAGGCAGGCCACCTCGGCCTCTTTCTTAGCTCTTTATAGACCCCTCGGTATAATTTCTTGAGAAAGTTAGCCCCGATCCTCGGGAAGCACAAAGAACTGTGGGCTAACACCCACGAACAAACTGACCAAACAGCTTGTTTCTTGTTCCTTGGCCCATAAAATATTACTAGGCCTTATCCAACCCCAGCGGGCCACTGGACCTCTGGCCTGACTCGTTACAGACCCCTCGGTAAAATATTTTGATAAAATTGGCCCCAAGCAGCGCCAGTAACCATGGGCTAACACCCACGAAAAATTATCAAAATCGCCTATTTCTTGTTCCTTGGCCCATAAAATACCACCAGGCCATATCCAACTGCTAGCTAAAACCCACAAAAAACTGCCCAAATAGATTGTTTCTTGTTCCTTGGCTCATAAAATACTACCAGGCCATATTCAACCCCAGTGTGCCACCTGGGTCTCTTGGCTGGATCATTACAAAACCATCGGTATAATTTTTTAGGAATGTTGGCCCTGAGCCCCGGGCAGCGCCAAGAACCGTGACTAAAACCCATGAAAAACTACCCAAATCATTTGTTTCTTGTTCCTTGGCACATGAAATACTACCAGGCCATTTCAAACCCCGGTGGGACACCTGGGCCTCTTGTCTGGCTTGTTATAGACCCCTCGGTATAATTTTTTGGGAAAGTTGGTCCCAAGCCCTGGGCACCCCTAGGAACCATGTGCTAACACCCACAAAAAATTACCACAATTGCCTTTTTCTTGTTCCTAGGCCCATAAAATACTACTATACCTTATCCAACCCTCGTAGGCTACCTGGGCCTCTTTCCTGGCTCGTTACAGACCCCTCAGTATAATGTTTTGGTGAAGTTTGCCCCGAGCCCCGGGCAACGCTAGGAATCTGGGCTAACACCCACGAAAAATAACCTAAATTATCTGTTTCTTGTTTCTTGGCCCATAAAACACTACTAGGCCATATCAAATCCCGGCGAGACACCTAAGCCTATTGCCTGGCTCATTATAGACCCCTAGGTATAATTTTTTGGAAAGTTATCCCCAAGCACTGGGCAGCTACAGAAACTGTGGGCTAACACCCACGAAAAATTGCTCAAATCGTCTATTTCTTGTGCCTTGGCCTATAAAATACTACCAAGTCAAATCACACCCAGGCGGGCCACCTGGAACTCTTGTCTGGCTTGTTAAAGACCCCTCGGTATAATATTTTGGGAAAGTAAGCCCTGGGCAGTGCCAGGAACCATGGGCTAACACCCACGAAAAACTGCCAAAATCGTCTATTTCTTATTCCTTGGCCCATAAAATACTACCACGCCACATCCAACCATGGTGGACCACCTGGGCCTCTTGCCTGACTTGTTATAGACCCCTCGGTATAATGTTGTGGGAAAGTTGGCCCCGAGTTCCGGGCAGCGCTTGGAACCATAGGCTAACACCCACGAAAAACTGCCCAAATCCCCTATTTCTTATTTCTTGGCCCATAAAATACTACCAGACCATATCCAATCCTCGCCGGCCACCTAGGCCTCTTTCCTTGCTCGTTACAGACCCAGTGGTATAATTGTTTGGGAAAGTTGACCCCGAGGCCTGGGCAGCTCCAGGAACCGTGGGCTAACACTCACAAAAAATACCCAAATCCCCTTTATCTTGTTCCTTGGCCTATAAAATACTACCAGGACATATCCAACCCCGGCGAGCCACCTAGGCTTCTTGCCTGGCTCGGTACAATTTTTTATGAAAGTTGTCCTGAGCCCCGAGCAACGTCAGGAACCGTGGGCTAACACCCATGAAAATTACCCAAATCGCCTATTTCCTTTTCCTTGGCCCATAAAATACTACCAAGCCATATCCAATCTCGGCGGGCCACCTGGGCCTATTGCTTGGATCGTTACAGACCTCTCGGTATATTTTTTTGGGATAATTGGCCCCGGGGAACGCCAGGAACCGTAGGCTAACACCCACGAAAAACTGCTCATATTGTCTTTTTCTTTTTCCTTAGCCCATAAAATACTACCAGGCATATCCAACCTTGACAGGCCACCTAGGCCACATTCTTGGCTCGTTACAAACCCCTAAATTTAATTTTTTGGGAAAGTTGGCCCCGAGCCCCGGGCAGTATGAAGAACTGTGGGCTAACACCCACGAAAACTGCCCAAATCATCTATTTTTTGTTCCTTGGCCCATAAAATACTACTAGGCCATATTCAAATACGGCGAGCCACCTGGGCCTCTTGCATGGCTCGTAACAGACCCCTCGATATAATTTTTTTGGAATGTTGGCCTCGAGCCCCGGGCAGCGCCAGAAACCGTGGGCTAACACCCACGAAAAACTGCATAAATCACCTATTTCTTATTCCTTGGCCAATAAAATACTATCAGGCCTTATCCAACTCTAGCGGGCCACCTGACCCTCCTACCTGGCTCGTTACACACCCCTCGATATATTTTTTTAGGAAAGTTGGCCTCGTGCAGCATCAAGAACCGTGGGATAACACCCACGAAAAACTTCTCATATCGCTACACAATACTACCAGGCCATATCCAAACCCAGCGGGCCACTTGGGCCTCTTGCCTGTCTTGTTACAGACTCCTCGATATAATATTTTAGAAATGTATGCCCCGAGCCTCGCGCAGTGCCAGGAACGATGTGCTAACACCCACAAAAGACTGTCAAAATCGCATATTTCTTGTTCCTTAGCCCATAAAATACTACCAAATCATATCCAACCATGGCGGGTCACCTGGGCCTCTTGCCTGGGTCGTTACAGACCCCTCGGTATAATATTTTAGGAAAGTTGGCCCCGCGCCCCGGGCAAAGTCTGAATCGTGGGCTAACACCCATGAAAAAGTACCCAAATCCCCTATTTCTTGTTCTTTAGCCCATAAAATACTACCAGGCCATATGCAAACCCAGCAGGCAACCTGAGACTCTTACCTAGTTCGTTACAGACTCCTTGGTATAATATTTTGGGAAAGTTGGCCCCCAGCCCCGGGCAGTGGCATGAACCGTGGGCTAACACCGATAAAAAATTACCCAAATCTCCTTTTTCTTGTTCCTTGGCCTATAAAATACTACCAGGCCATATTCAACCCCGGTGAATCACCTAGGCCACTTGCTTGGCTCATTATATACCCCTCGGTATAATATTTTTTGAAAGTTGGCCCCGAGCCCCGGGAAGCGCTAGAAACCGTGGGCTAATACCCACAAGAAATTGTGTAAATTACCTATTTCTTGTTCCTTGGCCCATAAAATACTACTAGGCATTATCCAACCCCGGCGAGCCACCTGAACCTATTGTCTTACTCGTTACAGACCCCTTGGTATAATCCTTTAGGAAAGTTGGC
This sequence comes from Solanum aculeatissimum, assembly GCA_038996855.1. Classification (NCBI taxonomy): domain Eukaryota; kingdom Viridiplantae; phylum Streptophyta; class Magnoliopsida; order Solanales; family Solanaceae; genus Solanum; species Solanum aculeatissimum. Next base: position 14,547 of record JBCEWC010012249.1, read on the forward strand.
CCCGAGCCCCCGGCAGCGCCAGGAACTGTGGGCTAACACACACCAAAAATTGCCCATATCACCTTTCTTATTCCTTGGCCTGAACAATACTACCAGGCCATATCCAATCCCGACGGGCCACTTGGGCCTCTTTCCTGACTTGTTACAGACCCCTCAGTATAAATTTTTGTGAAAGTTGACCCCGAGCCCCGGGCAGCGGAAGGAACCATGGGCTAACACCCACAAAAAAACTACCAAAATCGCCTATTTCTTGTTCCTTGGCCCATAAAATACTACCAGACCATATCAAATCAGGTGGGCCACCTGGGCCTCTTGTCTGGCTTATTATAGAGCCCTTGCTATAATGTTTCAGAAAAGCTTGCCCAGAGAACCGGGCAGTACCTGGAACCGTGGGCTCACACCCACGAAAAACTACCCAAATCCCTGTTTCTTGTTCCTTGACCCATAAGATACTACCAGGCCATATCCAACCCCAACAGGACACCTGGGCCTCTTACCTAGCTAGTTAAAGACCCCTTGGTATAATTTTTTGGGAAAGTTGGCCCTGGGCAGCGCCAGGAGCCATGGGCTAACACCCAAAAAAAATTACTCAAATCCTTTGTTTCTGGTTTCATAGCCCATAAAATACTACCAGACCATTTCCAACCCCGGCGGGACACCTGGGTCTCATTCTTGGCTCATTACAGACCCCTCGGTATAATATTTTGGAAAAGTTGGCCCCAAGCCCCGGGCAGCGCTAGGAACCGTGGGCTAACACCCATGAAAAATTGCCCAAATCGTCTATTCCTTGTTCCTTGCTTGCCAGGCCATATCTAACCCCGGCGAGCCACCTGGTACTCTTGACTGGCTTGTTGCAGACCCCTCGACATAATTTTTTTGAAATGTTAGCCGCGAGCCTGGGTAGCACCAGGAACCATGGGCCAACATCCATACAAAACTGCACAAATTGTTTGTTTCTTGTTCCTTGGCCCAGAAAATACTACCAGGCCATGTACAACCCCGATAGGCCACCTGGATCTCTTGCTTGGCTCGTTACAGACCTCTCGGTATAGATTTTTGGGAAAGTTGGTCCCGAGCCTTGGGTAGCGCCAGGAATCGTGGGCTAATACCCACGAAAAATAGTTCAAATCGCTTGTTTCTTGTTCCTTGACCCATAAAATACTCCAGGTCATATCCAACCATGGCGGGCAACCTAGGCCTCTTGCTTGTATCGTTATAGACCCCTCAGTATAATATTTTGAGAAAAATGGCCCCAAGCCCCGGGCAACACCAGGAACAGTGGGATAACACCCACGAAAAACTAACCAAATCACTTGTTTTTGTTTCTTGGCCCATAAAATACTACCAGGACATATCAAACCCCGGGGGGTGACTTGGGCCTCTTGCCTGTCTCGTTACAGACTTCTCGATATAATATTTTAGTATATTTGGCCCCGAGCACCGGGCAGCTCTACGACCATT
>JBCEWC010012250.1:0-16006 GCA_038996855.1 Solanum aculeatissimum
AATTGCCCCCATAGCTTGAGTCACAAGCCCCTAAACCCTTAGAGCTTATGTGCTACATGCTTTAGCTTCCACATTTCTGAATTGATGATGAGTTTAATGATGCTATGATGGATTGATCAAGGGTATTCAGGTCCTCTTTCGCCGTGTCACATCTAGGCCCCCTATTCGGGTTGTGACAAACCCCAAGGATCATTTACAAATCTAAGGCTCTGATACCATCTTTGTCATGACCCGAGAGTAGGTCCTAGGCGTGACACAGTGAAAGAGAACACGAGAGTCCTAGATCAAGCCATCCAAGCATAATCACATACATCATTGGTTCAGAAGCGCGTAACAACATCAAAACCACATAATTCTAAGGGATTCCGGGACATTGGACTCATGCTATGGGAATATCATCAGGAATGAGATTAGCATGAATCACATAGCACATAGCAATTACATTCGAAGGACGGGTAAGTAGGACTCAAGATATGGTGATAAAGAGGGACTTGGGACTTTTCACATAAGCACATTCTCATCTAACCAATCATAATAGCATAAGCACAATCATAACAAAGCGTAAATAGTCATGGCATCTCAAATAAGCACATAATACGACGTACAATAGAATCCAATATGTCCAACAATACCTCTACATAGAATAAGATGGGGTCACGACATAATTCAGGCTCACCCTCAAGTCATAAGATAGATAAGACATAATAAAACATAAGCTAGAGAAAGGTGGGTTTTGCCTTTGAAGTATAGTACTCACCACTAACAACAAATATGAGATCTCAACTAAGCGTCCAACGGTGGATGAATATCATCTCCAGTCCCTACATGGTTAGATCATGTAGACAGAGAGTATGGGTTAACACTTATAATGCACCAAGTATGCGGGCATGCATTGCACATGACCATGAACCTATCACATATGCTAGATGACAAGGGAACGTGTATATATAGAAGGGGAATATAAGAAAGAAGAGTATTCTATCAATATTGTAAGCCATGATGTATGAATGCAAACCTACATAATCATAGCAGGGATGTGACCTCAATCGACAATAAGAGAGACCAAGAGAGCTACTACTTGTAATTGGACTACTTTCCAGGTAGATCCTAAGTCACCCTAAACAGGGGAAACAAAACAAGTCATCCCATCATGGGAGAAATCCCATGTTGGCACATGGTTTGACAGAAAGGAGTATGGACCCTTGGAGATACTCCAACCCAACTCCAATCCCTCGGTACTAAGTCTTATCCCACGAGAATACATATACATATACAAGATTTCAAAATAAAGGTTCAATACTTCAAATTAATACAATGCAAAGTTGGGCTAAAAGCCAAATCATAATTCAAGTCTTTCCATAATTAGGCTAAAAAGCCAAACAAGAATCCAAGTAGAAAGTCCAAGATCAATGCATAGGAATAACCCATTCTAACAAGTACAAGATGGTGTAAACACCCAAGATGCTCAAAATGCCATATCAAGACAAGATGTGATCACATTCTAGTCGAATCCCATGTCTTACCAAGATCAAGATCAAGTCAAGTCAAGTGGGTGAAAACCCATATCAAGAATTTCATCAAGTCAAGTCTCCATGCTCATGAATGCAAATGCATGAATGATCAATATATAACATGGGTAATTGATATCAATATTTAAATTATCATAATAAAATAAATTCATAATCAAATCATAAGGAAATCAATAATTTAAATCATAATTCATACTATCCATGCTTGAATTAAAGAATTAAGGGGACATGCATTTTTGGATCTTCATAAAATCAATGGAATTAAACAATTTAGGGCTTAATTCACCTTGAAATTAACAATTAAATACAACCCACAACTCAATTAACTTAAATAATTGATAATTTAAAAGACCCAATCTTAAAGTAAGCAAAAATTCTTATAATTTTAGAAGAAAAGTTTTGGGTCTTTATGGTTGAAAGAGGAACCATGAATCAATCCCACATACCTTGAACAATCAAGAAGAATTTAATGAAGAATTGAGCCTTCCCTTGATTTCCAAGTATAGTCTTCAATGGAGCTTGAGAGTAATTGAATAAATTTGAAAGGATTTGAATTGAATGAGAGTGAAGAGGGCTAAATCAGAAGTCTAGGAGGGCTTAAAAATGCTAAAACGACCTTAGGATTGTTTAAAAATTATAATTAAACCATAAATGAAATGAGGAAGAAAATTGAAACTGTCACTAACGAAGGCCACTACACAGACCGTGTAGTGACTCACGGTCTGTGAGCCCTGCCGTGATCCCTTACTTGAAAACAAGCGTCAACCTAGCAACCGAGAGGAAAATTTGAAATGTCACCCACACGGTCAACTACACGGACCGTGAGAGGCCATACGGTCCGTGAACCTCTCTCGTGAAGCCGCACTTGGAAACAACTTTGCCTATGAAGATTCCATACTTAGAAAAATTCCCTCTCACAACCACACGGACAGACACATGAGCCGTGAGGCTTCACACGGACTGTGAGGTGGTCCGTGCAACCTCCCTTGGCTCAGAGCCTCCCTTGTATCATAGCCTACCTTGGCTCAGAGCGTTGGTTGCGTGGTGGTAATACCACACAGACATGTTCACAGGTCTTAAGCCTCCACACGGCTCGCGAACCCTACCATCAAGATGACGCAATTTCCAGAATGTTATCCTTATACATAGAATCGATCCGTAGGTGAAGTTCATCCCAAAACACTTTACCATGCCTTATGGGAGGTCACACGACCTGCCTCATGGACCATGAATCCACACACAGCCCGTTGACCTGCCGTGAGGTAGTACCTTAGCCAATTCTCCCCTCCCCTTTTCCAGAATGCTTCCCTGTGCAGGCAGTCTCACCGTAAAGTCCATAATGTCTACATCCAAACTCCAAATTAAGCAAAAATAAGTGCATTCGAAAGATAACCCAAAGAGCTTTGATTTAATAGGCTATGGCCCATACAGTTTATCCCATATCAAAATATATGACCATTTAAAGTCAGTACTCTTACAAGACGTCAAACAAAACTTGACAAACGCGATTCCTTCGAAGATGGTCATCCAAGAAAGACTCAGAAACTTAAAAGCTAACCAATATAGATTCAAATTAGACCTCAAACGATATCACAAGGTTAAGAAATTTCTGGGTTATTACACCTTAAGCATCTGCAAAGTGATCCAAAGGTGATTAACATGATCCTTCTCATCTCTGGAATACATTAAGATATCATCAACGAATACGATCATGAACGTGTCAAGATATTTTATAAACACTTTGTTCATCAAGTCCATGAAAGCTATAGGTGTATTTGTCAATCCAATGGACATTACCATGAACTCAAAGTGACTGTATTGGGTTCAAAAAGCCATCTTGGGGATGTCACATTCTCTCACTTTTAACTAGTGATAGCCTGATAAGAGGTCTATCTTGGAGAAAATAGTAGCACCTTGAAGTTGGTCAAACAAGTCATCAATTCTTGGAAGGGGATATTTTTTATTAATGGTCACCTTATTACTAGCGATAGTCTATACATATCTTGAGGGTACTATCCTTCTTTCGAACAAATAGGATAGGAGCGCCCTACGGAGAGACACTCGACCTACTGAAGCCCTTATCTAAGAGATCTCTCAATAGCTTCTTTAGTTCTTTCAATTCGGCTGGAGCTATTCTATATGGAGGAATAGATATGGGTTGAGTATCAGGGAAAACATCAATCCCAAATTTGATCTCCCTATCAGGATGGACTCCAGGGAAGACTTCAGGAAACTCATTGACAACTGGAACTAACTTAAAAGGTGGAGAATCTACATCATCAGCCTTAACTCTCATGAGGTGATAGATACACCCTTTAGAAGTTAGCTTTCTGGCCTTAAGGTAGGAAATGAACTTACCCTTAGGCATTGCAGAACTACCCTTCCATTCTATAACAGGCTCATTGAGAAATTGGAACTTGACCGTCTAGGTTCTACAGTTGATAGAGGCATAACAGACATAAAGCCAATCCATGCAGAATATCACATCGAAGTCAACCATCTCTAACTTAATCATATCAACAAGAGTATCTCTGTGATAAATGGACACTAAATCTCTATAAACCATTTCAACTATGTTAGACTCACTAGTCGGAGTAGAAACACTAAAGGGCTCAAGAAGATATTCAGTAAGGATCTCAAACTTACTAGCCACATATGGAGTCAAAAATGATAAAGTGGCACCTGGGTCAAGCAAGGCATATACATCATAGCAAAAGACTTAAAGCATACCTGTAACAATATCTGGTGTAACTTCCTGATCTTGTCGATTGCCATCGCATACATATGGTTTGTACCCTGCCCATATTAGTAGTGGAACCTCTCTGATTACCACTGGCCTACGGTGTTACTGAAAAGAATCAGGTGTTATGCAAAAGCTAGTAAAGCAACCTTCAAAAGACTATGAGTATGAAGATATATAAGAAACATACCATAAAGAGACACAATAATTAATGTGGTTCGGTCGATTGACCTATATCCACAAGAGGAGATGAACAATCTACTATATAAAAGAGAGTACACAACATCGAGAGAAATAACCTCACCAATTCAATTGGAATACAAAGAGGTCCACACAAGTGTTAACGTAACACTTATGACTCACCGTTTCTCTCCCTACACAAATCTCTCAAGCCTTTATGGCTACATTGTGAATGCTACTAAGTTAGAAGGAATGAACCTCTATTTATAGAGTCATAAACCTTTTCCTACTAGAAACAAAATTCGCCAAATATGGAGAAATTTTGTTTTTCTTTTTCTAAAAGGAAAACCCCAATTATAGTAAGAAACTCAGGAAAAATATCCAACAAATCTCCCCCTTGGTCTAAATTTCTGACAAAATAAATTTGCTTTACCATCTTCACATAATATTTATCAGGTTGAATGTCCTCTGTAAAATATCCTCTGTAAATTTCATGTATCATCAGAAAGAACCTCTCTAGAAAACGTTTCTCCAATAAAATCTTCATTACTGTCAAATATGTTGTGTCTAGAACTGAACCCACTAAGATGAACACTTGTTCTTAGCCTCGTTTTGATTCCACTTGTTAGGAGTGCACGTACCGTCACCCTAACTCTATATTAGTATGATAATGTCTACTTTGGGTCAATCCCTCACGGATATTTTGTTGGGCACATCCCAAAAGGCCTCATACTAATGGAGTTGGATGAATACTTAAATATTAGTTATTTTTTTCTTCATCCGATGTGGATGTGGTTTGTCATACCCGATAATCCTACCCTCAAGCCAAGACCACACAATTCGTAACCTCCTCTGCAGCGATAATATATTTGATCTACTAGTTATCTTGCACCACCACTACCTACCAGTGGGACACGCCGCTTGACCACCACATTGCCAAGAAGACTTTTGACACAAAACATTAATTGCAAATTTCTGGTCTTGTTGTCACATCGGGAACCTCTCGTAAGACACAGTTAACTAGTTTGATATACCCAAACCTAAGCTCTGATACCAATTGTTAGGATCAATAGGAATCAATTCTACCAGTACTCTTGTGGCATAGAGAAGATCTTGGATCAGGATTACTAGTATCTTGGCCCAGTGACTCAAGTCCCATCTTCAAAATTAATTGACCAAGTTGTTTTGTATGGCTTGGTTGTTTGAATTGAACAATTTTTTTTCTAAGAGATGACAAGGGAAACATTTTCTTGCGTTAAATTAACATCCAATTCTCTTGTTGCTACAAAAAAAAAGAATCAATTTTCATGCGGAAGCTAGTAAAGCAACCTTCGAAAGACCATAAGTATGAAGATAAATAAGAAATATACCATAAAGAGACACAATAATTAATGTGGTTCGGTCAACCGACCTGTATCCACAAGAGGAGATGAACAATCCACTATATAAAAGAGAGTACACAACATCGAGAGAAATAACCTCACCAATTCATTTGGAATACAAAGAGGTTCACACAAGTGTTAACATAATACTTGTGACTCACCGTTTCTCTCCCTACACAAACCTCTCAAACCCTTATGGCTACATTGTGAATGCTACTAAGTTAGAAGAAATGAACCTCTATTTATAGAGTCATAAACCTTTTCCTACTAGAAACAAGATTCGCCAAATATGGAGAAATTATGTTTTCCTTTTCCTAAAAGGAAAACCCCAATTATAGTAAGAAACTTAGGACAAATATCCAAGAAATCTCCACCTTGGCCTGAATTTCTGACAAAATAAATTTGCTCTACCTTCTTCACATAATTTTCATCAGGTTGGATCTCCTCTACAAAATTTCCTTTGCAAATTTCATGTCTCATCAGAGAGAACATCTCTAGAAAAACTTTCTCCAATAAAATCTTCATTACTGTCAATTATGTTATGTCTAAAACTGAACTTGCTAAGATGAACACTTGTTATTAGACTCATTTTTATTCCACTTCTTAGGAGACCACGTACCATCACCCTAGCTCCATATTAGTATCATAATGTCTGCTTTGGGCCAATCCCTCATGGATTTGTTTTTGGGCATATCTCAAAAAGCCTCATACTAATAGAGTTGGGTGAATACTTATATATTGGTACATTTTTTCTTCTTCATCCGATGTGGATAGGGTTTTTCATACCCGACAAAGGCCCCCACTGACTTAGGACAACATACTTTATCCCATGCTACTCGAGCTTTTTTGGTGACTGAACTATTTCAAGACCATATGTAATTTCTACAATATGCTTCAATAGTTTGTTGGAATATTGAGCCCAGTAAGTTTGAATGTCAAATATAATACTTTTGACCAATTGCTAGCATAAGATAATTTGATAGAGGAATCCCTAGATACTTGATAGGGAGATCTCCTTGTGAATACCCCAACAGTTGTAGAATCTTATCTTTCTCAGGTTGTAACACACCTTAAAATTACACTGAGTTTTTGTTCATCTGTTCTTGTAATACTGATGCCTTAGAGAAGATCAGAAGTCACTTTATCCAAGAGAACACACCTTATGAAAAATAAATATTATTCATGTTTCAAGAATAATAAATTTCCATAACAAAAGAATAGAGATTAACTTTAAAATTGTCTGTCATTTTACACAAATTTTTACCCACACTTGTAGTGTCAATTTTATGTTCAGTATACCTTTCTAGTATTTACCATATATTGTTTCTTATGTATTAGGTAATTTATCTGAATGGAGTACAAAAGGATACATAGCATGTCCTACTTGCAATAAGGATGCAGCTTCACAAAAAGAAAGAGGTAAAATTTGTTACATGGGTCATCGTTGGTATCTTGAATCCAACCACACATGGAGAAAAAGAAAAAAGTTTAATGGAAAGATAGAAAAAAGATTAAAACCAAAAGATCTATCCGAAAATGATGTCTTACAACAATTGGATCTACTCAGTACTTCTAGACTAGTAAAACACCCAAATAATAAGAAAACAAAGTGTCATCCTAGAGAGTTGAATTGGCTGAGAAAAAGCATTTTATTTGAGTTATCGTACTGGAAGAGCTTGAAATATTGCATAATTTAGGTGCCATGCATATAGAAAAGAATATTTGTGAGAGTACTTTAGGGACATTATTGAATATCGATGGAAAAACTATGGATACAGAGAAAGCAAGACAAGATCTCAAAGATATGAACATTAGGAAAGAGTTGTGGTTGCAACATGATGGTTCTAAATATATGATGTCAGGTGCTTGTTATAATATGTCTGAAAAAGAGAAAAAAGAGTTTTGGGAATTTTTTAAATCTATTAAATTTCCTGATGCTTGTGGTTGGTAGTCATGTAGTGAATATAGTGAGCACCTATGAACCTCAAGCGTCCCTAGATGAGGAAGTCAAAAAACATTTCTGGGAAGATTTGGATGAGGTTGTGAGAGGCATACCTGATACAGAAAAAAATTTCATTAGGGGAGACATTTTAAGAATTGCAAGGTTATTCTGAGTGAGAATATTTCCACTAAACATAGGCTTCTAGTGATGAACTTAGAGATTAAGAGATAAAAGAAGAAGAAGGTTACTTATGCCCAACCGAGGATTAGAAGGGGAGGCTTGACTCCTGCCCTATCTTGAGAGATAGAAGAAAAGTTGAGTAGTGTAGAGGCTTGGAGTAGTAGTGGAAATGTGAACAATATGTGGGACACTACTGCCGGTTGTATTAGAAAAGTAGCTACTGAGATACTAGGGATTTCAAGAGGAACCTTTAGCGGACGTCAGGGAGATTGATGGTGGAATGACGAGTTCAAGGCAAAGTGAAAGCTAAGAAGATTACTTATACAAAGTGGTTAGAGTGTTGGGATGAGGATGAAAAGTGAAGGATTAAGGATATTTATAAGAGGACAAAGACAAAAGCAAAGATGATAGTGACAAGTGCTAAGACAACAGTGTTTGAGCACCCATATGTGGAGCTAGGTGAGAAAGGCGAGGACAAGAGATTGTATAGGCTAGCAGAAGTGCAAGAAAGGAAAGCTCATGACTTGGACCAAGTGAAGTGCATCAAGGTTGAGGAGGGTGTGGTGTCGGTAGATGAGACTTCCATAAAGCTAAGGTGGTAAGCTTACTTTCATAAACTCTTAAACTATAAAGGGGATAGAGATGTTGAGTTGGGTGAGTTGGCACACTCCGATAGTCATCAAGATTTTGGTTACTGCAGACATTTCAAAGTTGAGGAGGTTAGACGTGCTATTAGTAGGATGAAGAGAGGGAGGGCGCTCGAACACGATGAGATTTCGATAGATTTCTAGAAGAGTATGATCAAGGATGGTATAGAGTGGTTGACTAGACTATTCAACGCTATTATGAAAACTACCAAGATGCTCGATGAATGGAAGAGGAGTATAATGGTTCCACTATACAAGAACAAGGGTGATATTCAAAACTGTAACAATTACATGGGTATCAAGTTGTTAAGCCACACAATGAAGGTCTGGGAGAGAGTCGTGAAGATGAGGGTGAGAAAAAGAGTGTCTATTTCAGAGAATCAGTTTGGATTCATGCTAGGGCGGTCAAATATTGAAGCAATTCATCTTGTTTGGAGATTAGTAGAGAAGTATAGGAAAAGAAAGAAGGACCTTCATATGGTGTTCATTGAACTAGACATGGCGTATGACAAAGTCCCGAGGGATATCCTATAGAGGTGTCTAGAGGTGAAAGGTATTCCAATGGCATATATTAGAGTGATTAAACACATGTATGACGGAGCCAAAAATTGGGTAAGAACGGTATGAGGAGACTCAGAGTATTTTCCCTTTGAGATGGGACTTCATCAAGGATCTGTGTTGAGTCCTTTTCTTTATGCCTTAGTGATGGATGAGCTGACACAGTCTATTCGAGAGGAGGTTACATGGTGTATATTATTTGCGGATGACATTGTTTTGATTAACGAGACTCGAGCTAAAGTTAATGATAGATTGGAGGTTTGGAGACATGCTTTGGAATCTAAAGAGTTCAAATTGAGCAGGACCAAAATAGAATACTTGGAATACAAATTCAGTATTAAGAGGGATTAAGCAGATAGTGATGTGAGACTTGTCACTCAACCTATTCCCAAGAGAGAAAACTTTAAATATCTTAGGTCATCATCTAGAGTAGTGGAGATATCGATGATGATGTCACATATCGTATTGGGGAAATAGGGATAAAATAGAGGATTGCCTCTGGAGTATTGTGTGATAGGAAAATACCATCTAAACTTAAAGGTAAGTTTTACAAGATGGTGGTTAGACCATCTCTATTGTATGGGGTGGAGTGTTGGCCAATCAAAAACTCACATGTTCAGAAGATACAGGTCGTGAAGATGAGGATGTTGAGATGGATGTGTTGACATACCAAGATTGATAAGATTAGGAATGAAACCATTCATGAGAAGTTAGAGGTGGCCCCTATGGCTGACAAGATGAGGGAAGCGAGACTGCAATGATTTGAACATGTGCAGATGAGAAGTATCGATGCTCCTGTTAGGAGGTGCGAGAGGTTAGATTTAGGGGCTACACAGAGGAGTGTAGGTACACCAAAGAAGTATTGGGGGGAAGTGATCAGATAAGATATGACAACACTTGATCTCACTGAGACATGACCTTAGATAGAAAATAGTGGAGGGCACGTATTAGAGTAGCAGGCTAGTAGGGATAGATTAGTAAGTTTAGTTCGGTCTTTATTTTCATATGGTGTCATAACCCGTCTTATATTTGTAAAATTTATTGTATCTACCTTCCATCATTGTTTTCATTATTTGTCGTTCTTCCTTATTTTTCCTTTTCTTTCTTTGTTTTCGTATCTAATTTATTCTACTTATGGGTTTTTGAGATGAGGATTCATCAAAAATAGCATCTCTACCTCTATGAGGTAGTGATAATGACTGTGTACATTTTTACCCTCCCCAGACCCCATTGTAGGATTCCACTGGGTATGTTCTTGTTGTTGTATTAAATTTCCTGATGGTTATGCTTCAAACATCTCATGTTGTGTAAGTGTGGATGGTGGTAAGATATCTAAACTTAAAAGTCATGATTATCATGTTTTGTTAAAGCGACTGTTGCCTATATCTATTCATGGGTTTGTAAATAAAGATGTCTCTTTAGCATTGATTGAGTTATAGGTCATTTGTTCCAACAATTATGTTGTAAGACATTGAGACAAGATGACTTGGAGCAACTTGAAAATGATATAGTTGTTATACTATATAAGCTTGAGATAATCTTCCACCGTTTATTTTTATGTAATGGTATATTTAGCTGTGCATTTACCACGAGAGGCTATGTATGGGGGACCCGAACAATATCATTGGATGTACAAAATTGAGAGATTTTTGTGTAAGCTTAAGCGTTATGTACAAAAAAAGACACGATTAGAAGGTTGTAACGACCCAAAATTTTTTGAACTTCTTAATGGTTGGTATTATATGGTGTTGAAATGGTCATGGTAGAATTGTGGTAGCCATGGGTTGAGTTTAAGTGGCCGAATGCAAAACAGACCATGTGGTGGCCTAGAGAGGCAGTTTGAGCAGTGTACTTTGAGGAATCATAAATTTTGGTATGAAATGTATTGTGTGGAATAATATACATCAAATTTAATCTCTTTCTGTTACCTTTGGAATACAATTGGTTTCACTTAATTCGGAGTTTGTATGAGGAAGTTATGGCCAAAACAGTGAGACTGCCCGTAATTTGAAGGACACTAGAAACAAGTTCTGGAAACTGAGTTAAGGGATGGAACACGGACTATATGAGGGTCCACGGTCCGTGAGGGTAGTCATTTGATGATAAGTGGGTTCAAAGTGATCAGGGTCTACCCATAGACCAAGTTAAGTCCTACGGACCACCCCACGGTCCGTGGGACACTAAATGGAACATAAGAGGGTTCCGTGGGGTGACATAGTGAGTTGCCCAGGCTGTGGGGATGGTCTATGGGCCACGTGTGGCTCCACAGACTAGTATACGGTCCGTGTGAATCCACACGGTCCATGAGACCCTCCCGTGATATGATCCAGAAAGTCTCCGAGAGTTCAGGCTGAAGATGAGACCAAGGCAAGGTACACGAATAGGTACACAGTACGTGTACCACTGGACGGACCCCTGGTGCCTTTCGTGTGGTACTGTGTTACAGTTAATTAGTCCATTTCATTAATGATTAATTCATAATTTAATTAAATCATATGCCCCATTTAGGCTTTCTAAGGTCCCCTAAACCCTCTTAACCTAACCCTAACCCCATTTCATCCATTCTAACACTCTCCATTTCACTTTGAAATTTCCTAAATTCTCTTGAACTCCATTGTTGATAGCTTGAATAAATTGGGGAAGATCACCTTGCTTGCTTAATTCTTCAATTCCTTTGGTCAATTGTAAGGTATGCGAGTTTGATCCATGGATTCCCTTTTATCCATGAAGACCCAAGAACCCTCCTCTTTAAATTTGAATTTTCTGTTTTAATTAAGGTTGGGTTCTTTAAATTTTGAAGTATTTAATTGATTGGGATTATGTGCTGTAGAAATTAGCTGATTTAAAATTGGTTTGAGTTTGATTTTCATGAAGGTTTAATGGTTTGATGATGATCAAGTTATGCATGTCCTTTGTACTTTTGATTTATGCATGGGTATTACTTAAATGATGATTTGAAGGTGGATTTAAATTGAATTTCTTATGAACTACTCTTGAATTGAATGTAAAGTTTGAATTCCATTATCAATGCTATTCATATTGTTTCTCATGGCATTGCATGCATGATTCATGGATTTTTTATAAAAGTTTTGATGACGACTAAGTCCCAAATATGTTTATGACTATGATTTTGAACAAGTATGGGTTTGACTAAGTTTTGATCACATTAAGTCTATGCTATGGCTCTTTGAGCAACATGGGTGTTTACGCCAATATCATTTGACAAATATGATATGAATAGAGCTACTCTTATGCATAAGGTTTGACATGAAAGTTGGTTTGACTTTTTAGCCCATGATGTATGACTACAAACTATGTTTGAATCGTATTAAGTGTGCATAAGAGTATTTGAAAGTATGTTTGGCTTCTATGCTCGAGTATGCATGATTTGAAGTTCAAGTGTCAAGTTTTGTTTAAAAGCATTTATATGTATATGTATTCTTGTGGGATGATGACTTAGTATTGAGAAGGATTGGAGTAGTAAGTGGGCTATCCCCAAGGGTCCCACTCTTTTCCCAAAACTATGTGCCTTCATAGGTTGCTACTGAAATGGGTGACCCGTAAGGTATGCTTTGATATGATATGCTATGCTATGTAAATCCTTTCGAAATGGGAGACCTGTAAGGAAGGTGGCCATCACACCAAAATGGGAGACCCATAAGGTGTGGTGAGATTACCCTTGGCAAGTAATCTTCCCTGATCCAATAGGGGGCTTTCATTGGGCAAGTTCATGTTGTAGCTCACATGGATTTGGATGTCGCTTATGGTTCCATCCTCTCTATTTTAAGCATTATGGCATTTCATGCATCATGAGTTTCATGGCATATTGTTATATTGTCCTTTCTTATATTCACTTCTATATATGTGCCCTTGCCATGTAGGTTGTTTTAGGTTCATGTGCATATGCATTTGCATGCCCGTATACTTAGTACTTAATTGTGCTAACCCATACTCTTGTCTACATGTTCTAACCATGTAGGTGCCAGCGACGATCCCTATCTACCTTTGCCCGACGAGTGATCATCTTGAAGACTTGTGCTTGTGGTGAGCCCGTTTTGTACAAGGGAAATAGCCACCTTCTATCTACCTAGTTTTGTTATGTTATTCCTTTACTTATGTATTGAGGGGGAGCCTCAAACTATGTCGAGGCCCCTCTTTATCTATGTAGAGGCTTGTTGGACAAACTAAACTCTTATACGTTGACTTGTAATTGTTGAATAATATGATTATGAAAATGCTATGCTTATGAGCCTTGATTATGGAATGGTATTGATTATTCTTATGACTTGATGTTGGGAATTGTAATTGACTATGTGCTCTTGTGGAAAGTCCCATAATCCTGGTGTGCCCCCATAGCTTGAGTCCTACTTACCCATCCCCTTAGAGATAATTGTTATGTGCTATGTGAATCCTTGTTTATCCCATACCTGGAAACATCCCCATAGCTTGAGTCCAAACCCTCGATTCCCTTAGAGCTTATGTGTTATTTATTTAGCTTTCGCACTTCCAAACCGATAATGTGTGTGATGATGCTATGATGGCTTGATCGGGGACTTTCGGGTTCTCCTTCACCATGTCACATCTAGGCCCCTATACGGATCGTGACAAAGATGGTATCAGAGCCCTAGGTTTGTAATGATCCTCGGAGTCCAACATGCCGCATCACTTAGAGTTTCGTTCATGTGTGTGAAGCACCATAACTATGAGTGAGAGGCTATGATGAAATTTTAGGAACTTATCACTTCATTTTCTCTTGTATCGTGCCTTGTACCCTTATGAGGTTTCTCTAAACTCTTGGTATTTTGTCGCTCTTTTAGAAAATATCTCCCTGAAGAGCTCTCCTTCCCCGTCAGGCTCCTGGATTTAAGGAACAAACACCTCGGGCACCGGTAGAGGAACATGTGTCCCATGCTGAGTTCAGAAATATAGTCTCTATGTTCGCCCAAGCTATGGCCAACCAAGCCCGGCCTGTCAACCCTGTCAATGTTGGTACTCCGGCCTCAAGGGTGAGAGATTTCACCTATATGAACCCTTTGGAATTTTATGGCTATAAGGTTGATGAGGATGCTCAAAAGTTCATTGATTAACTCACCAAAATGTTAACAAATACGGGTGTTAGTTTGGAGGAGAAGGTGGAGTTAGCGGCTTACCAACTTAAGGATGTGGCATAAGTGTGGTACAACCAATGGCTTGTTGAGAGGATGATGGATTTTAAGGTTGGATGGGAGGAATTCAAGATGACCTTCCTTGATCGGTTCTTCCCACTTGAGCTTAGGGAGGCCAAAATGACCGAGTTTATCAATCTCCGGCAAGGTGGTATGACCGTGAGGGACTATGCCCTCAAGTTTACTAAGCTTTCCAAGTATGCTCCAATGCTTGTCTCCGATCCCTGTGCAAGAATGCACAAGTTCATTTCAGGTGTTTCGGACTTGGTGGTGAAGGAATGTAGGACCGCTATGCTTATTCATGACATGGATATCTCTCGGCTCATGACTTCTGCCTAGCAAATTGAGGGAGAGAAACTTAAGGAAAGGAGAATGCATGAAGCAAAGAGGGCTCGATTTGATGGTGGGTTCTCCAATTCTAAAAGTGGTGGTGGTGGTGTTGGACGATTCCATCAAGGCCAAGGTTCAAATGTGAGAGTTGCAAATCTGAGAGTGCCACCTCCTAGGCATAAGTTGGGGGTGGTCCTCGATTTTCTCTTTATGGCCATTGAAGGAAGCATCATATGGGTGATTTTAGGAAGGTTTCAGATGCTTGCTATAGATGTGGTAGTTTGGACCACAAGGTTTTGGATTGTCCAAGGGGTGCCAAGAAAGATCAAGTGGCTCCCAGTGGCCAAGGGCCTCCAAAGGCTCCAGTTGGTGGTGCTCTAGGGAATAACCGGTTCTATGCTCTCTATGCCCGACAAGAGGTGGAGGAAGCTTTGGACGTCGTGACGGGTATGATTAAAATATTTAACTTTGATGCTTATGCTTTACTTGATCCGGGTGCAAATTTTTCTTTTGTAACTCCTTTGTTGGCTATTAAATTTGGTGTGAGTTCTGAAACCTTGAGGGAACCTTATTCGGTGTATACTCCCGTAGGTGATTCTATTGTGGCCCGAAAGGTGTATAAGTGTTGTCCCATGTCGGTATTGTATAGAGTGTTCCCCGGTGACCTTGTAGAACTTGAAATGTATGATTTTGATGTCATTCTTGGGATGGATTGGTTGCATGCATCATATGCCTCTATTGATTGTAGAACTAGGTGGGTCAAGTTCAAAGTCCCTGATGAATCGGTATTGGAGTGGGAGGGTAGCAATTTCGTGATTAAGGATAGGTTTATTTCCTACCTTAAAGCCCGGAGGATGATTGGTAAAGGGTGCATCTACCATATCACGCGGGTTAGAGATACGGAAGGTGAATCACCTAGGCTTGAATCAGTTTCAGTGGTAAAAGAGTTCCCCGATGTATTTCTCGAGGATTTGCCTGGTATCCCTCCCGATAGAGAAGTGGATTTTGGTATAGACCTTCTTCTTGATACTCAACCCATTTTCATTCCCCCGTATCGTATGGATCCGATGGAGTTAAAGGAGTTGAAAGACCAATTGAAGGATTTGTTAGAGAAAGGGTATATTAGACCAAGCATTTCACCTTGGAGTGCTCCGGTGTTGTTTGTAAGGAAAAAAGATAGGTCTCTTCGAATGTTTATTGATTATAGGCAATTGAACAAGGTGACCATTAAGAATAGGTATCCATTTCCTAGGATTGATGATTTGTTTGACCAACATCAAGGAGCTACTCATTTCTCCAAAATAGATCTTCGTTTGGGTTATCACCAATTGAAGGTGAGGGAGTGTGATATTC
>JBCEWC010012251.1:0-16006 GCA_038996855.1 Solanum aculeatissimum
CTCAATCCACTTTGAAATCAATAAATTAACACAACCCACACTTTAATTGAAGCATAACATTCATAAATTAAAAGACCTAATTTCAATGGAAGTCAAAATTCATCAAAATTGAAAAGAGGAGTTTTGGGTTTTTATTGTTGAAAGAATAACCATGAATCAATCTCACATACCTTTAACTACTCAAGAAGAATAAGAAGAATCTGAAGAAGAATTAAATTTCCCCAAGTTTCCAAGCTTGTCTTCAATGGAGGTTAAGAGAAAATAGGGAGATTGTTTTGAAGAGATTCAAGAGATTAAATGAATTAAGAGTGATTAAGGTTAAATTTTGGGGTTTTAGGAGAGTTTAAAAAGACTGAAACGACCTAGGATCAATTAAAATTACAATTTAACCATTAATAAAATGGAGAAAAATAATTGAGAACTGGAGATACATAACAACTACACGGACCGTACAATGACCCACGGTCTGTGAACTTGTCCGTGTGGCTACACTTGGTCACGACCTTGGCTGGCGAATCTTGGGAACTTTCTGGACCACTCCACGTGCTGACTCACTGGCTGTGAGGCATCACACAGACTGTGAACTGGTCCGCGGAGCCTCATTTGGTTCGGAGTTTTGGCCCAGGGTCCAAGCAACTCTGGACCACTCCACGAGTGCCCTCATGAACCATGAGGCATCGCACAGCCCGTGAAGTGGTCCGTGGAGTCTCACTTAGTTCGGGGACTTGGTCCATCATCAAGGGCACACACTGAATCACTCTACGGGCTGGCTCATAAGCCGTGAACCCCCACACGGTCCGTGGTCCATCCGTGAGACCCTGACTTAGCCAATATTTCCTTCCCTTTTGCAGAACATTTTTGCACAGACAGTCTTACCTTAAAATCCATGACTTCCACAACCGAACTCTGATTTGAGTAAAACTAATTTCGTTGTGAAGATAACTCAAAGAGCTTCAATCTGATAGATTGTGGCTTATAAAGTTCATTCCGTACTAAAACATATGACCATTCAAAGTTAGCCCTGCCACACAACCTCATGCAAAACTCAACCAACGCGATTCCCTTGAACATGGCCACATAAGTACGACCCACGATGGCCACTAGCCAACCAAAGCAGGTTCAAAACAAACCTTAATCAATCACTACGAAGTTCAAAGAATTTTGGTTCATTACATCATCTCCCCCTTTAGAACATTCATCCTCGAATGTGCTAGAGCAAGGCTTGAAAAATTCAATCAAGCAAGAGACATTTAACACAAATCATAACGAATCATGCATCAATTCAAAAACCATTTAAAACTCATGTCAAGACAACATTTAAATCATTTTTGTGGTCATGTATGCATGCAATATCATGAAACCCAACAATTAAAGAATTTGGACCATTAGAAAAGATAGAACCTAGTACCTTAGGCTTGAGTAGATTGGAAAAGATACGAGTATCGCTTCATCATGTTTGACTCCGCTTTCCAGGTAGCGCTCTCAACTTGTTAGTTTCTCCAAATTACCTTGACCAAAGCTACCTCCTAGTTGCGAAGTTGCTTGACTTGCCTATCTAAGATCTCAATCGACACATCTTCATACGTCAAATTCTCCTCAACAGTCACACCCTCCAAAGGTGTAATTGTCTTAGGGTCACTAATCAATTTTCTTAACATCAAAACATGGAATACCGGATGAATAGAACTCATCTCCAAAGACAAATCGAACCTACAAGACACATTGCCAATTTGTTCGACCACCTCATATGGTCTAACGTACTGGGGGCTCAACTTGCTCTTTTTGCCAAAACACATGATGCCTTTCATAGGAGATACCTTCACATAAACCCAATCACCCATATGAAATTCGAGGTCTTTTTTTCTAACATCCGAATATGACTTTTTGCAACTTTGAGCCGTCCTCAACCTCTCCCTAATCAACTTCTTATTTTCTATGGCTCAATAAAAAAGTCTGGGCCCAACAGCGCTACCTCACCTATATCAAACCACCCCACCAGGGACCTACACCTCCTACCATACAAAGCTTTGAACAGAATATACCGATTCTAGCATGGAAACTGTTGTTGTAGGCAAACTCAATGAGCGGTAGGTGATCATCCCAATTTCCTTTGAACTCCAACACACAAACCATTAACATATCCTCCCAGGTTTGAATTTTCCTCTCGGCTTGTCCATCGGTTTTGGGATGAAATGCGGTGCTCAATTTAATTCTAGTGCTAAGTCCCTTCTGAAATGATCTCCAAAAGTGAGAAGTAAATTGGGTACCAGGATCCGATATGATAGACCTCGGTACACCATACAACCTCACCAATTCCCGAATATACAATTTAGCATAATCCTCGACACTATATGTAGTCTTGATCGGTAAGAAGTGAGCTGACTTAGTCATTTGGTCAATAACCATCCATATTGAGACAAACTGTTTACGAGTACGGGGTAACCCACCATAAAGTCCATGTTCACATCTTCCCACTTCCAAGTAGAAATCTCAATATCTTGGGCCAACCCGCTAGGCCTTTGGTGTTCCACCTTTACTTGTTTGCAATTCAGACATTCCGACACGAACTTGGATATGTCCTTCTTCATGCCATGCCACCAATATACCTCTCTCAAGTCCCGATGCATCTCAGTAGATCCCGGATGAATAGAATATTGGGAATTATGAGCTTCACTCATGATAACCTCCTTTAGGCCATCGACATTTGAAACGCACAATCGGTTTTGATACCATAGTACACCATCTCCCCCTTGGGAGAAAACATCAATTTTTCCCTCGCCAATCAACTTCTCTAACTCGACCAAGAAAAGGTCTAGATCTTACTTTGTCTTAACATCAACCACCACCGAGGACTTGGATCCGTTTTGAACAAGAATACCACCCTTTTTCGAGTTGGTCAACCTAACACCTAATCTTGCCAAACGGTGCACATTCCTTACTATCTCCTTTTTCCCTTCATCTACATGCAACACACTCCTCATAAATAGCCTACTAAGGGCATCTGCCACGACATTCACCTTGCCGGGATGATAAAGGACACTCATGTCATAATCCTTGAAAAGTTCCAACCATCTCCTTTGTCTCAAGTTAAGATCCCTTTGGGTGAACACATATTTCAAACTCTTGTGATCAGTGAACATGTACACATGAACCCCATATAGATAATGTCTCCAAATCTTTAGAGCAAACACCACTGCCGCCAACTCGAGATCATGAGTTGGATAATTTTGCTCATGCACCTTCAATAGCCGAGATACATAAGCTATCACCTTACCATGTTGCATAAGTACACATCCCAACCGAATTCGCGAAGCTTCACAATATACCACAAACCCATCTAACCCATTTGGCTAGGTCAAAATAAGAGCCGATATGAGCCGGTCCTTCAAAGTCTGAAAACTCTTCTCACAATCATTCAACCACACAAACGTAGCCTTCTTTTGGGTCAAATTAGTCAATGGGAATGCAGTAGAAGAAAACCCTTCGACAGTAACCGGCCAACCCAAGGAAACTTTGAATATACAAAGGGGTCAACGGTCTAGGCCAATCCTTCACCGCTTCGATCTTCTTAGGATCAACCTTAATACCATCACTAGACACTATGTGACCAAGGAATGCAACTTTTTCCAACCAGAACTCACACTTGCTAAACTTGATAAACAACTGCTTCTCCCTGAAGGTCTAAAGCACCAACCTCAAGTGATCCCTATGCTCCTGCTCACTTCGTGAGTAAATCAGGATGTCATTAATTAACATCACCACAAAATTATCAAGGAATAGCTTGAATACCTGATTCATGAGATCCATAAACACCGTCAAGGTATTAGTCAAACCAAATGATATCACCACAAATTCAAAATGCCTATAACGAGTTCGGAAAGCTATCTTTGGAATATCACACTCCCTTACCTTCAACTGATGGTAACCCGAACGAAGATCTATTTTCGAGAAATGAGTAGCCCCTTGAGTTGATCAATCAAGTCATCAATTCTGGGCATTGGGTACCTATTCTTGACGTCACCTTGTTTAACTATTGATAATTAATACACATTCGGGGTGAACTATCCTTCTTCCTCACAAATAATATGGGATCACCCCAAGGTGAGACACTTGACCTAATATAATCCTTCTCTAACAAATCTTTCAACTGATCCTTCAACTTCTTTAGCTCAGCTGGAGCCATTCAGTAAGGAGGAATGGAAATAGATTGAGTATCCGGAAGTAGATCTATGCCAAAATCCACTTCTCTATCGTGAGGAATGTCGGTCAAGTCTTCGAGAAACACATCGGGAAATTCATTAACCATCAGAACCGATTCAAGCATCGGTGACTCACCCTCCACGTCTCTAACCCTTACAATATAATAGATGCACCCCTTGTAAATCATTCTCTTGGCTTTGAGGTAGGAAATACACCGACCCCTAACCATGGAATCACTACCCTTCCATTCTAATACAGGCTCATTAGGAATTTGGAATTTTACTTACCTAGTTCTACAGTCAACGGAGGCATACAACCAATCTATCTCAAGAATAACATCAAAATCATACATCTCAAGCTTTACTAGATCACCAGGGAAAACTTTATGCAAAATAGAAACAGGACAACCTCGATACACTTTCCGGGTAATGATAGACTCACCCACGGGAGTATACACCAAATAAGGTTCCCCCAGAGTTTCAGGACTCAAACCAAATTTAACAACCAACAGAGGAGTCACAAAAGATAAATTTGCATTGGGATCAAGTAAAGCATAAACATCAAAATCAAAGACTTTTAACGTACCAGTCACGACATCCAAAGTTTCATCCACCTCCTGTAGGGATGAAGAACATAAACACTATTGTTCTTGAGAGGCACCACCAACTTAAGCTTTCGACTGTACTTGACCACCCGGAGCCACCTGATCTTTCTTTGGGTTCCTCGGGCAATCAACAACCTTGTGGTTTATACTCCCACACCTAAAACAAGCACCTGAAAACCTTCCTGCATTCACCCAAATGCTTCTCTCCACACTGGTCGCAACGGGGAGGCCGTGGACCACCCCCAACTTATGCCTTAAGAGGAGGCACCCTTGGGTCACAAAACTTCATATTCGAACCTTGGTACTATTGGAAATGACCAATTTTACCACCACTCCTAGAAATGGAGAACCCACCATCAAACCAGGCCCTTTTAGAGTTATTCACCCTCCTCTTCTTGAGCTTCTCACCCTCAATTTGTTTAGCATAAGTCATAAGCCTGGAGATATCCATGTCCCAAATAATCATGGAGGTATGACACTCCTTCACAACCACGCCAGAGACCCCAGAAATAAACTTGTGCATCCATGCACGAGGATCCGTCACTAGAGAGGGAGCATACTTCGAGAGCTTGGTGAATTTGAGGGAATAGTCCTTCACAGACATATTGCCTTACTTGAGATCAATAAATTCCATCATTTTGTCTTCTCTAAGTTCATGAGGGAAGTAACGGTGTAGAAAAACAGACTTGAATTCGTTCCAATCAACCTTAACATCTTTAATCCTTTCCATCAACCACTGATTATACTACACTTCAGCTATATCCTTAAACTGATAAGCAGCGAACTTAGCCTTCTTCTCAAAATTGACACCCATAACAGTTATCTCCTTCGTAAGCTCATCAATGAACTCTTAGGCATCCTCATCAACCTTTGAACCAAAGAATTCCAGAGGGTTCATCTGGGTGAAGTCTCTCACCCTAGAAGCTGGAGTGCCACCATTCATGGGATTTGTTGGCCGGGCTTTGATTAGACACCACTTGGGCCAACATAGACACCACATTCTGAAATTTAGCCTGAGTCCCTTGTTTTTCCACGGGCTCATGAGGGGCTTATTCCTCATGGACAGGAGACTGTCTGGGGAGGGGAGCTCTTCTAGGAGGCATATTTTGAAAGAGTAACAAGAACACCCCATTTTAGAAAACCTTCAAAACAACTCACAGCATGACATAAGGAACAACAAAGTGCAACAATTCCTAAAACGTCGCCATAGTCTCTCATTCATAGGTATGGCGCGCATCACACCCATGATCAAGACTCTGATCGACGGGGCATGCTGGACTCCGAGGATCATTACAAACCTAGGGCTCTGATACCATCTTTGTCATGACCCGAGAGTAGGGCCTAGATGTGACATGGAAAAAGAGAACTCGAGAGTCCTCAATCAAGCCATCTTAGCATCATCACACACATCATTGGTTCGAAAATGCGTAAACATAACAATAACACATAGGTCTAGCGGATTCTGGGCTTTGAACTCAAGCTATTGGGATGTTATCAGGATTGGGATAAGCATGAATCACATAGCACTTAGAAATTATGTTCTAAGGGGTGGGTAAGTATGACTCAAGCTATGGGAGAAAGAAGGGTTAGGGACTTTCCACATAAGCACATTCCCAATCCATCGATCGCAATGACATAAGCGGAAACAAAAGAAAAACATAAGAAACCATCCCAAGAATAGATAGACATATCATTGAAATTAACACATAGCATAACGTACAATAGAGTTTGATATGTCTAACAATTCCTCTACATAAGATGAGACAGGGCCTCGACATATTCTGGGCGCACCCTCAAGTCATATGATAAACAAACATAAAATAAAGAAATAAGGTAGATGAAAATGGGTATTGCCCTTGCAGTATAGGGCTCACTACAAGCAACAACTTTGAGTTTTCCAACTAGTCATTCAACGGTGGAAGGAAGTCACCTCCGGTCCCTACATGATTACATCATGTAGATAAAGAGTATGGGTTAGAACATATAATGCACTAAGTATGCGGGTATGCAATACATATGAACATGATCCAACAACAAGACTAGATGGCAAGACAAGGGAACAATATCGTAACAATATGCCATGAAGTGCCATGATGCATTAATGCAAGCTTGCATATCATAACGGGGATGTGACCTCAATCGACAACAAGAGAGACCACGCGAGCCACTACTTGGAATTGGACTACTTTATAGGCAGATCCCAAGCACCCTATAAATAGGGGTAACAAATCAAGTCATCCCATCATGGGAGAAATCCCATGTTGGTACATGGTTTGATGGAAAGGATTATGGACCCTTGGAGATAGTCTACCTTGACTCCAATCCCTCGGTGCTAAATGTCATCCCACGGGAATACATATACATATACAAGTTTTCAAAATAGATTTTTCAATACTTCAAGTTAAAGCAATGCAAAGCTGGCTACAAACCCAAATCATATTTCAAGTTTTTCCATATTTAGGCTCAAAAGCCAAAAAAGAGTTTCAAGTGTCAAATCCAAGATCAATGCATAGGAGTAGCCCATTCTAATATAAAAATATGGTGTAAACACCCAAGATTCTCATAGAGCCATATCAAGACAAGATGTGATGACATTCAAGTCAATTTCCATGTCTTATCAAAATCAAGTCATATCATATCAAGAGGGCCAAGCCCTTAACAAGAGTTTCATCTTAACAAGCCTTCCATGCTCATGAATGCAATGCATGGATGATCCATTGTATCATGGGTATTGGATAACAATGTTTAAATCATCAATACAATAAGTTCATATCCAAAGCATAACGAAATCATCAATTAAAAGTAAAATTCTTAATACCCACACTTGAATTGAAAAACCAAGGGGACATGCATTTTTGAAACATCATAAAATCAACAGAATTCATCAATTAGGGGCTCAATCCACTTTGAAATCAGTAAATTAGCACAACCCACACCTTAATTGAAGCATAACATTCATAAATTAAAAGACTCAATTTAGATGGAAGTCAAAATTCATCAAAATTAAAAAGAGGAGTTTTGGGTCTTCATGGTTGAAAGAATAACCATGAATCAATCCCACATACCTTTAATTACTCAAGAAGAATAAGAAGAATCTGAAGAAGAATCAAAATTACCCAAGTTTCCAAGCTTGTCTTCAATGGAGGTTGAGAGAAAATAGGGAGATTGTTTTGAAGAGATTCAAGAGATTGAATTAATTAAGACTGATTAATGTTTAATTCAGGGATTTTAGGAGAGTTTAGAAAGACTGAAATGACCCTAGGATCAATCAAAATTACCATTTAACCATTAATCAAATGGAAAAAAATAACTAAGAATTGGAGATGCAGAACAGCTACACGGACCGTACAACGGCCCATGGTCCATGAACTCGACTGTATGGCTACACTTGGTAACGACCTTGGCTCGCAAATCTTGGAAACTTGCTGGACCATTCCATGGGCTGGCTCATAGCCCGTGAGGCATCACACGGACCATGAACATGTCCGTGGAGCCTCACTTGGCTCGGAGTTCTGACCCAGGGTCCAAGCAACTCTCTTGACCACTCCACGGGTGCCCTCACGAATCGGGAGGCATCACACAGACCATGAAGTGGTCCATGAAGTCTCACTTTTTTCGGGGCCTTAGTCCATCATCAAGGGCACACACTAGATCACTCCATGGACTGGATCACGGTCTGTGAACCCCTACATGGTCCGTGTCCATCAGTGAGACCCTGACTTAGCCAATATTTCCTTCCTTTTTTCAGAATGCTTTCACATAGATAGTCTTACCTCAAAAGCCATAACATCCACATTCCAACTCTGATTTGAGTGAAACAAATTTCTTTGGAAAGATAACTTGAAAAGTTTTAATTTGATAGGTCGTGGCCTACACAATTCATCCCTTACTAAAAGATATGACCATTCAAAGTCAACCCTGCCACACAACCTCATGCAAAACCCAACCAACGTGATCCCCTTTAACATGGACACATAAGTACGACCCAAGATGGCCACTAGCCAACCAAAGCAGGTTCAAAACAGACCTTTATCAACCACTATGAAGTTAAAACATTTTCAGGTCGTTATAAGAATGGCCTGACAACTTGGTAACAATGATGTTGATAATGCAGCTAACCTTGTACTGAATCTAGATGGGAACAAACTACCCGTAAAAATTCCACAGCCTAAGGGAATTCAAGCCACTGCTAATGATTAGAACCAATATTAACTAAACCCAATGGCTATGGATGTCACGGGAGCGATAGTGTTACCTCTACTTCCAGGTGACACTATGTTCGTTGTGTCAAGTTGGTTGCTGTAGATACTACAAAATTGTGGGTTGTTCTCAGGCCTACCATCAGAGGATCCATACAATCACCTCCACAACATTGTGTTTATCTGCAAGAGCATAATAGGGAATCAAAACCTGTCCATGGATGCCGTTGGGCTCCGTGTCTTCCTATTATCTCTTTTTGGAAATGCGATGTCATGGTTAGTTGAGCTCTCACTAAGCTCGATCACTAGTTGGGCTGAACTGCAAATGACCTTTTGGGAAAGGTATTTCCCCATATCCAAAAATCTCTAGTTGAAGAAGGAGATCAATAACTTTGAACAACTATCTAGTGATTCAATTGTCGCTACATGGGAGAGATTTTCAAAGTGTCTGAGAAGGGTTCCTGACCACAAGATCATAGAGGAATCCTTGGTGGAGATCTTCTACAAAACCCTTGATGAGAATGGGAAAGCAGTTGGTAATACCATCATGGGTGGATCATTCATAGATCATACCTTCCAGGAGATCGCCGAAAGGCTAGAGCAGGTGGTCAAGACTAATCGTGCATGGGGCCTAAGGGACAAAGCCACAACTAAGAGCTCATTTTCAATTACTACTACTCCGGTGCAAGTACAAGTCAGTGAAGAGGTGATGCAGGAACTTGCACGGATTAGTACAAATGTAGAGCTACTGATAAAGTAGAACTCAGAAAAGGTGAATGTCATCTCTATCAGCTTGTCTAAGCGCCCAAGTACAAGGAACCCTACTTTGAGAAAGAATTTTTCTTTATAGTTGAGAAGATGCGGGGTTTTCGACCTAACGCCCAGGGGTTCAATCAGGACTACTGGCACCAAGGGCAAGGAAACCAACGTCAGAACTATGGATGAGATGGAGCTTACAACAACAACAATCAGGGTGGCTTCTATGATAGAAATAGAGCCAAGATAAAGATATTTATTGGGGTCGCAGAGATGGCTATAAACACGGCACCTATATTCCACCCATAATTAAGCTTCTGGTGCTGGTTCATTCAGAGTTGAGGAGATATTTGACAGATTGCTGAAGAAAGCTAATGCGTAGGATGGGACACTCAAAGGAATGAAGATTGACATCTCCAACATTAATCAAATGATTGAGTCTCATTCAGTTACAATTAATCAGCTTGAGTAATAATTTAGCTAGATATCGACCCAACT
Source organism: Solanum aculeatissimum (assembly GCA_038996855.1). Taxonomy (NCBI): domain Eukaryota; kingdom Viridiplantae; phylum Streptophyta; class Magnoliopsida; order Solanales; family Solanaceae; genus Solanum; species Solanum aculeatissimum. Next base: position 10,258 of record JBCEWC010012251.1, read on the forward strand.
TAACTAATGCCAGAAAGGTATTCTACCCAACAACACTATTTAGAATCCAAAGAATGAAAGACAGTGTATGGGCATCACAACTCGCAGTGGGAAACAAACCACTGATCCTCTAATGCCTATAGATGATGATGAGGTTTGTGATGAGGGTTTTGTGGATAAGCATGTTGAATCTGAAGATGATAGTGTTCAGACCGAGAAAATCAATGACGCACCAAAATAGTTGAGACCCATTCCTCAACCTCCTCCTCCCTTCCCACAAAGACTCAAGAAACAAATGGTGGAAGGTAAGTTTAAATACTTTATTTCCATGTTGAAGCAGTTTTCCATTAACATCCCACTGATTGAGGCATTGGAGAAGATGCCCGAATACACCAAGTTTATTAAGGATCTCGTGACAAAGAAGCACACAGTGAGTCAGGAGCTCTCACAAAAGCTTCAACATTGCAGTGCTATCTCTACCCAGTCCTTGGTGTACAAAAGAGAGGATCTTGGAGCATTTACCATTCCTTACACTATAGGGGATGTGGAGTTCACAAGGGCACTATGTAATTTTGTTGCCAACATTAACTTGATGTCCCTTGTGATTTTTAAGAAGTTAGGTTTGGCAGCCCCTACACCTACAAGCATGAGATTGTTGATGTAACGACCCAAAACGTTTCAAACTTCGTAGGGGTTTATCAAGGTTGATTTTGAACCTGTTTTGATTGGCTAGTAGCCATCATGGGTCGTACTTATGTGGCCATGTTCAAAGGAATCGCGTTGGTTAGGTTTTTGTGCGAGGTTGTATGGCAGGGCTGACTTTGAATGGCCATATCTATTTGTACGGGATGAACTATATGGACTACAACCTATCGAAATAAAGACTTTCGAGTTATCTTTGAAGCATAATTAGTCTCACTTAATTTGGAGTTTGGATATGGAGGTTATGGCTGTTACGGTGAGACTGCCTGTGCATGAACGTGTTCTTGAAAAGGGAAGGACAAAGTGACTAAGGCAAGGCCTCACGGAAGGACCATGAATAGTGTGGGGGCTCATGGCCTGTGTGCCCGTCCGTGGAGAGGTCCAGGGTGTGGTTTAGATATTGGACCAAGGCCTCGAGCCAAGTGTGGCTCCATGGGCTACTTCACGGTCCATGTGATGCCTCACGGCTCGTGAGGGCATCTGTGAGGTGGTCCACTGAAGTTCCCAAGATTTCAAGACAAAGCACTAGCCAAGTACGACTTCATGGTTAGGTTCACGGTCCGTGAGCCTCTACACGGACCGTGAAGCTGTCCCCATCAGTGAATATTTCAATTCTTTTTCTCGTTTCATTAATGGTTTAATCATAATGTTAATTAGTCCTAGGGCCATTTTAGTCTTTTGAAACCATTCTAAAACCCCTTAATTTGATCCTAATTACTCCTAATTCATTCAATCTCTTGAATCGCTTCAAATATTTCTCTCAATTTTCTCTCCACCTCTATTGAAGACAAGCTTGGGAATTGGGGGAATTTCAATTCTTCTTCAGAATCTTCTTATTTCTCTTGGTGAATTCAAGGTATGTGGAATTGATTCATGGTTTCTGTTTCAACCAAGAAGACCCAAAAACGTTTTTCTTTAATTTGATAAATTTTGATTTCTCTTGAAAATGGGTCTTTAAAATTATGAATAATTTACTTAAATTGTGGTGTGGGTTGTGTCAAATTATAAATTTCAAAGTGAGTTGAGCCCCTAATTTATGAATTCCATTGATTCCATGATGCTTCAAAAATGCATGTCCCCTTCGTTCTTCAATTGAAGTATGGGTATTAAGAATTTTGCTTTAAATTGATGATTTCATTATGCTTGGGATATGAACTTATTATATTGATGATTTAAATGTTGATATCCAATACCCATGCTACTTTTGATCATCTATACATTGCATTCATGAGCATGAAAGGCTTAATTTGATGAAACTCTTGATAAGGGCTTGACCCTCATGTTATGATTTGACTTGACTTTTTGTAAGACATGGGAATTGTCTAAATGTGATCACATAAAGTCTATGTTACGGCTCTTTGAGCAATTATAGTTGTTTTCACCAATTTGACATGATAGGATATGATATGTAGATTGAGCTACTCTTAATGCATTGGTCTTGGAAACATTTGTTGGCTTTTAGCCCAATTATGCATTGTTTTGAATAAAATGTCAAATATCCATTTTGAAGGCTTGTATATGTATATTTATTCATGTGGGATGATATTTAGCACCGAGGGATTGGAGACAGGGTGGACTATCTCCAAGGGTCCATACTCCTTTCCGTCAAACCATGTGCCAACATGGGTTATCTCCCTTGATGGGATTGACTTGTTATGTATCCCCTTTCTTAAAGGTTAACTAGGGATCTAGCTGGCAAGTAGTCCAATTCCAAGTAGTAGCTCACTTGGTCTCTCATATTATCGGTTGAGGTCACACCCCCGCTATGATATACAGGTTTGCATTCATGCATCATGACATGATATGACATATTTTTTATGATATCTACTCCTTGACTAAGTGCATTCCTTCTGTACCAATGTGTGCCCTTGTCATCTAGTTTTGCTATAGGATCATGTTCACGTGCATGGCATACCTGTATACTTAGTAAATTATATGTGCTAATCCATACTCTTTGTCTACATGATCTAATCATGTAGGGACCGGAGGTGATTTCCTTCCACTGTTGGATGTCTAGTTAGAGAACTTTAAGTTGTTGCTTGTGGTGAGCCCTATACTCCAAGGGCAATACCCATTTTCATCTACCTTACGTCTTTATTCTATGTTTCTTTAGCTTATGACTTAAGGGTGAGCCCGCAATATGTCAAGGCCCCATCTCATTCTATGTAAAGACATTGTTGGACATATCGAACTCTAATGTACGTCATGCTATGTGTTGATTTCAATGATATGACTATCTATATTACGTGATGACTTCTTATGTTATGCTTTTGTTTCTGCTTATGTCATTGTGATTATTGGATTGGGAATGTGCTCATGTGGAAAGTCCCTAACCTTTTTTGCCCCCATAGCTTGAGTCATACGTACCTGCCCCTTATAATGTAATTGCTATGTGCTATGTGATTCATGCTCGTCCCATCCCCGGCAACATACCCATTGCTTGAGTCCAAATCCCTAAAACCCCTTAGACATATGTGTCACTTATTATTTCTACGCGCTTTCAAATCGATGATGTGTGTGATGATGCTAAGATGGATTGATCGAGGACTCTCAAGTTCTCTTTTTCCATGCCACATCTAGGCCCTACTATCGGGTCGTGACAAAGATGGTTTCAGAGTCCTAGGTTTGTAATGATCCCCGGAGTCCAACATGTCACACCAATTATAGTCTTGTTCATGGGTATGATGCGTTCCATACCTATCAGTGAGAGGCTATGATGACGTTTTAGGAATTTTCTCACTTCATTGTCCCTTATGTCGTGTTGTGTACTATTTACAAGATTTCCTAAATTTTCATGTTCTTGTCGCTCATTTAGAAGATACCTCCTCGAAAATCTTCCCTCCCTAAACAGGATTTAGTCTATGAGGAACAAGTCCCCCGTGAGCCTGTGGAGGAGCAAGTGGCTCGTGCTGAGTTTCAGAATGTGGTTGCTATGCTGACCCAGGTGGGGGATAATCAAACTCGGCCGGCTAATCTCACAAATGGTGGCACTCCAGCTTCTAGGGTGAGAGATTTCACCCGGATGAATCCTCCAGAGTTCCTTGGTTCGAAGGTTGATGAGGAAGCCTAGGAATTTATTGATAAGCTCACGAAGGTGCTGACTGTTATAGGTGTCAGTTCTGAGGAGAAGTTTGAGTTGGCTGCTTATCAATTGAACGATGTAGCCCAGGTGTGGTATAACCAGTGGTTGGTCGAGAGGGTCACAAATAGTAAGGTTGATTAGAAAGAATTCAAGTCTGCTTTTCTAGATTGTTTCTTCTCTCTTGAACTTTGGGAAGCCAAAATGACTCAATTTATTAACCTCAAGCAAGGTAGCATGTCCGTGAGGGACTATTCTCTCAAGTTCACTTAGCTCTCAAAGTATGCTCTTATGTTGGTAGCTGATCCTCATGCAAGGATGTACAAGTTTATTTCTGGGGTCTCTGACTTGGTTGTGAAAGAGTGTCGTACCTCCATGTTTATTCAAAAAATGGATATCTCCTGGCTTATGACTTATGCTGAACAAATTAAGGGGGAGAAGCTCAAGGAGAGGATGGTGAATGGCTCCAAAAGAGCCCGGTTTGATGGTGGATTCTCTAACTCTAAGGGTTGTGGCGTATTTGGTCGATTCCAACAAGGCCAAGGTTAGAACATGACGCTTGATAATCCAAGAGTGCCTCCTCCTAAGGCACAAATTGGGGGTCGTCCACGAGCTCCTCGTTGTGGCTAGTGTTGTAACAACCCGAAACCTTCAAAAACTCCTTATGGTTGGTTTTGTATGATGTTATACTGGTCATGGTTGAGTTTTGGTAGCCACGGGTTGAGTTTAAGTGGCCAAACGCAAAACGGATCATTTGGTGGACTAGAGAGGCCGTTTGGACAGTATACTTTGAACTATCATAAATTTTGATGCAGGTTTAAGAGTGTGGGATTCTATATATTAAACTGAATATCTTTGAGTTAGCTTTGCAACACAACTGGTTTCACTCGATTCGGAGTTCGGATGAGAATGTTATGGCCTGAACAGAGGGACAGCTTGAAATTTAAAAAACATTGGAGATAGGCCCTGAAAAGGGCTCAAGGAAAGGGCCACGGACCGTGAGCTTTGGCATGGTCCATGTGGGGATCCGTGTCAAGGTCCAGAGAGCTAGGAGTGTCCAGGAACCATCCCAGGACACAAGTCATAGTCCACGGACCACCCTACGGTCCGTGAGCCATTTGACGCTCCATGAAGTGGCTCGTCAAGTGGGGCATTGGCTTGTTTGGCTTGGGAGTTGATTCCTGGGCCAAGTGTGGCTCAATGGACCAGGACACGGTCTGTTAAACATCCCGTTAAGTGGTCCATAAAGTCCTCCGAGAGTTCGCATTGCAAATTTGGCTATGTATGGTCTGATGGGCAGTTGAACGGTCCGTGAGTCATGTACACGGGCACTGTAGCACCTTCGTTTGACTCTTCTTAGAAATTAAAAGTCCGTTTCTTTAATGGTAATTTCGTTATTTAATAAACCCCTAAGCCCCCTTTTAGGTATCCTAAGGTCTCTTAAACCCCTAAATCAATCCCCAAACCCTCATTCATCTATTCTAAGTCTCCTACATTCACTTTGGGAATTCTAAAATCCTCTGGCCTCCATTGAAGAAAGCTTGAAGAATTTGGGGAAGACAACCTTGACTAAGTTTGAACTTGAAATTCTTTTGGTGAAATTAAGGTATGTGGGATTTGATTCAAGGATCTCTTTCATCCTTGAAGACCCAAGAACTCTAACTCTTTAAATTTGATTTTTAGCTTTCAATTAAGTTATGGGTTCTTCCAATATTGTTATAGATTAGTGTTGGGAATTGTGTGTTGTAGTTTTTAGGTGTTTTAAACATAATTTTAAGCTTGAATTCATGAATGTTCATTGAAACCCTTATTGATCAACTTGCATGTCCCCTTTCAAGATTTAACTAAGTATGGGTAACTTGCATTAGATTTATTTATGGATTTTTACATGATTCATGATGATTTACCTTTAAAATTGTGAAATTGAGTTTGAATTCCATTACCCATGATCTTGATCTTCATTCATGGCATGTGCATGGTTATTGTTCC
>JBCEWC010012252.1:0-16003 GCA_038996855.1 Solanum aculeatissimum
ATTTTATATACTATTGTTATTCCTATTCCTATTCCTATTCTAAGTAGGATTGTATTTACCTATTCCTATTCTAACACATTCCATTGGAGATTCCTCAGCATTCTTACCAACTTTTGCAACAGTAATAGATTGGTACGTTACAGAAGTTGTTGAGCCACTATCTTCACTAAGGAGATTCCAAATAAAGAAAGTAGACACATGAAGAAACCAAAGGGATTCAACATCTATTATATATTAAAGAAAATAATCTTAACCTTGTACGTGCAATGTAGTATACTTCTCCGAGAAATGGGATCCAGTTGAATCCCTTGTACCCTCCTAGCTCCTCCCCTCTCCCTATCGAGATTCAAATCATCTTTCCTTCCTTATGAAAGTTTTCTTTTTTGGGCACTATACAAGATGTTTCTCAGACCTCTCTATCATTGGATTCTACATAGCATAATCCTTATAAGATGCTCCCACCAGAGATGTCAGGCATTCAAACTTTGTCAATGACCTTCTACTTAATTTTATAGCTTAAGTTTTTTGGAAATTAACTAATTATTACATTTTATTTCATAATGTATTCTAGTATTGTAATGAGTTGTATTGTATAGTATTGTACTATATTAATGAATACAATATTTTGATAGATTGTACGTTTTCTGTCGTTGCGCAATGTCATGCATCCATATTTTGATGATAAACTTACAAAAAACCAGGATACAAGGAAGAGCTACTATAAAAAGGTAGGGTAAAGGATTAAATAGAATTATTGAACAATTAGTTCAACCAAAATAAGAAGAAAATATTAAGGTAAGACACAATCACACCAAATCGGTCGTTGCCGAAAATGGGTCTTTTCCTTATTACTTAAGGATGGATTTAAACGATACGATACATAAAATTTAAGTAACAATCAAAACAAACATCGTATTCAAACTAACAATACAATATTATACATCTGGTAACAACCATCCAAACAAGGTGTAATTGGAATAGATGGTTGTTTGCCATGTGAGATTCTCTAGAGTGCTTTATGTGGAAAAATATTGGTTGAAAGCAATAAAAAACAGCTAATAAAGTTAAAGTAAAACTGGAAACCATACGCAATACTTAAAATAAAAGGCATAAATCCAATAGGCAATAGTCTGATCGTGGCAGAAAAAGAACCATGAACACTGTTATGGAAGTTGAAAACCATTACAAGGAAGGACGCTTTAGTAGCTACCATTTCACTGGATACAGTATTCACAGGCTTTCAAGGAATGGAATATTATCAAGCACCACCTCTGTCGTATCGACCAGATGCAACAAGAAGAAAATTAACTGACTATGTTTAACGATAACAACCCAGTGTAATCCCACAAGGGGAAGCTGAAAACCATTGCCTTCAAATTTTGGTTATGTTTCTTAAGAATACAGTAAAATGGGGTTGGGAAGGAGGATGAGTTTTGACTGAAAACCTCATTGACTTCTTCCTGAGGCGGTAGTGGCGCAGAAGGACGGGGAGCAGCAGGATGAGATGAGTGAGGAAGAAATTGCTTAATCTTAGATATATCAACTGCAAGGTCGATCCCACATTGAGGGCAGGAGAAGCGAGAGAGGCCGTGAGGTACGTTGAGTATGGCCTTGCAGTGAGCGCACGGCAGCTGGATCTTGGTTGGATCAATACCATGAGCCAATGCACTGCTGCGTTGTTGTTGAGGCATGAGTTCAGGAGGCAGCATCTGCGGCAATTGACAGGTAGGGCATACAAACTCTGTCAGTCCCGGAGCGACTGTCAAAATCATCTTGCAACCAGCACATCGAACTTGGCAACCTCCGACACTATCAGAACTACTGCCGGATGTCGGTGGGAGAGATGGAAGAGTAACTGAAGGGTTCGGGACCGACTGCTGTCCCATATTATTACTATTTTCAGTAACAAACCGATATACTGAAATGGTACAGTGCAGCAAACAGTAATTGACGATGGGAGAATAGAAATTCCCGTCAAGTAAATGGCCGACGGAGGACGCCCGGCGATGTCCGGTGAATTCGGGTTTGCCCTCAATTCGTGGGCTTTGGGACCGACGCTGCCGCTTCCGGCGAATGTCAAGTACTAGACAGATAAATGGCCGAATGAGTTTATATTTGAGCGGTTTGGCCCCTAAAAGAACGGAAAAGCGCTAAAGTAACCCCTAATGTATTGATAATGACGCATAAATGTCCTCTCTTATTAGAGTTGTTTGGTGTGGGTACACGATTTAATAATTTCAACATAAAATATAGGATTTTGGTTGGAGGTATTAGGTGATTTTTAGATTATTTATTCCACTGTTTTTGTTATAATGATACAATAAGTTATCTCGTATACATGGTGAAATAATTATTTTAGAATAATTAATCCTTAAATAACTTATTTCCAACCAAACGATTTGCCAATTCTTTTTGTCTGAAAATGTCCCTAATAAAGCCTTTGCACCCTTCCACAACTATTTCGATTTTCTATCGTGGGGCTTACAGCTCAAAGGATTAGAGCACATGGCTACAAATCCAAATTGACGGGTTAGTGTGAGTTTATGCACTCTTTGAATAGGAATTTATTGTTTGAAAGATCCTTCTTTCATCTCGGGAGAAATACGAACGGGAGGAGCTTTGTCTAAAAAAGAAAAAAGAAAGAATCATATGTGAAAGAAAGTATGTCAAAAGTGCCTAAGTCACCGACATTCATAAAAAGCATCTAATGAATTATGAATTCAATGCATTTTGTTTAGCAGAAAGACGGATATTCCTTACTCATTATCAGACAATACTTATTCACAAATTTCATGTCGAAAAAATAGTTTTCATTTTTCATCTCATGGAAAAACCTTTGAGCCTCCAAGGATAAAGGTACATGAACAGGCATTTGATCCCCATCAAAATCGGTTTGCATCCACCCCCATCAATTTACTAAGAAGATCAAAATAAAAAGGATCGAACTGCCTAAAGTCTTTAATCTATGACAAAGTTGTTCATTTTCATCTACGCAAAGATGAATTACTGCTTATTCAATCGATCCTATCCGGTATGCGAATCTAGCCACCACTTTCTCTGTTCAAAGAAAAAGAAGAGGGGCCACATCTTTACAAAAGAAAATTAGAAAAGAGAGAATTTTAGCCTCTTAGCCAGGATACTCCAATAAGAAAGCCTAATCGGGTCCTTTTTTCTGCAGTACCTCAACATGACATGAGCGTGAAAAGGGTCAAAAATTCGTTTTCTTTTTATAAGGGCTAAAATCATTTATTTTCCTTTCAATTAGTGAGATTTTATCTTCTTACTTGGGAAATTGTGGTCAAGTCCTCTGAATAGTTCTATACTACTACATTGGTATGAAATCAAATCGCGTTGAAAATATTTCTTATTTTTTCTCGATTCAAATTTGGTACTTTGAGAATAATAGGATTGTTATAAAATAAAGCAACACAAAACAAGAAATATAATATAGAGATAAAAAGGAGCTCTTTTTTTCAAGTGCATTTATAATATGATTTCGCATTCTTTATTTCTAGAATTACACAGAGGTAGAGACAAGAGAATGTCATAAACGTAACATTAAGAGGTAAGAGTACGAAGAATGTGGGAGCCGTAATATTAAGAAAATAGATCATGGAGGAGATGAAATATAATGGTGAATGGTAATAGGGAAATGAAAAGACTATATTTAATGTAGATTCACGTCAAATGAGGGGAGCGTTTAAACTTGTCACGTGTATAAATTAATATTATAATTCAAACTCATTTTATCTCATTGGTCCGACTCATTAACTCATTTTCGAAGAACAACCTCACAATTCTATCTCTCTCTTTGTTATCTCTCTAAACAAGTAAATATTAAAAATTTATAACACCTAAATAACTTTTAAAAATATAATTTATGATTATAACTATCCAAGTAAACATAAAATGATATCAGAATTGTATAATTCCCACCAACAATTCTAAGTAATTATGATACTAAAGTTTCAAAAAAATAAATAAATCATATTATCAACCCAAACTTCACATAAAAATGATTATTGAATGATGAAAAAAATTGAAAACAAAAAAGTAAGACATTAAAAAGACTTATATTTCTATTTTCTTTCCCTTGAATAATTCATAGATTCAACTGAACATGAATATTATTTTGAGTAAACAGTATGTATGTCTTTACACAGTGATTTTGTGTTCTGGCCTGTGAGTAAACTCAAAGTCTATATGGACGAAAGCTCGCTCAACTTCAGGGAGTTGCTCCAGTTTTTCTTGCAGAGTTTCACCAATATTATGTGCCTGATTCAGAAGCATGTCCTCTGGCAACACTATATCAACTTCCACAAAGTAATTCACGCCAAAAGTATACGCTCTGACTGTGTCAATGTGCTTGATCTCCTCGTGATGATTCCATATAAGATAGGTTAATTTTGTTAGGAAGTCTGGCGGAGCTGTTCTTCCAATGAGTGACCAGACATTTTCAGTCACAGTCTTCGCCCACGTGCTAATTGTGTACAAAGCTATCTGAAAATACAAAACGTATATAAACACTCTTAAAATTATCAGCAGTGGGAAACATTAACAATGTTGTTACTAATGATTGAAAGTTGTGATTGTGAACTCACTATTATAGCTCCTGTAGGATCAATCCACCAGTAGAATCGGACTGCTAAGACAGCAGTCACTAATCCAACTGAGTTGGTGATGACATCAAAGAAATGGTCTTGGGCATAGGCTCTTACGATTTCATTTTTGAACCTTCTACAGTAGACCACAAGCAGAAACTTGACCACTGTGACCGAGACCATAATCCCAATTGTCCATTTTTCCTTCTCGTGGTCCATCTCAGGACGAGACTGATCGAGTACAATAAATGCAGGTTAACAAGTCAAGTGTAATGCAGTTGCTAGTGAAATTGCAATATCTATCCTACAGTAGAAGTACCAAAAACCAGTCCTTTTATTATTACTACTATATATACAGTTGCCTAATTTATCTTTTATAAACATCTTTGGCTTGGCAACTTCATTTCAGTAGAAGCTCAACACCCCTTTTCGCCCTTTCGTTTCGTATAAATTACATTTTAAAACTTCTATGTGTCATTCTATATTTGTCATGGAGCAAGGACAAATTTCAACAACTAAACTCTAGAAGCACCAAAACACTATTCCAGAGATATAAATTTAAATTTCAAAACTCAAAGATCATAACCATATATAGGTGCTAAATTCATCTCAGCAATTGACATACCTTATCTATGAGTTCTTTTGCAGACTCAAACAGTATTTGTAATCCTAGCGTAGCCATTACAGATGCAAAAACAATAATACCCTGAACAAATAGCAATGAATCATGAGTTAAGAAAACAACAGAACAAATGACTTAATAAACTGAGTGATCAGACGCACCACAGGCTGCATCCTCTTTTTCCCAATAGGATAGTGATACTGGTTTGGATTTTTCATGGCATAAGAAGTGAACCACAGAATAAACCCTGATAAAAGATCTAAGAGGGAATCCAACGTTGATGCGATAACAGCCAAAGATTTGCTCTCTACAGATGCGTAGATTTTTGCAATGAAAAGGAACACATTAGCCATGTTTGATAAATGAATAGCCATCCTTTCACTCTTTGCAAGCTTCTTCATTTCATCCTTACAAAGTACACAATGATTGAAAGAGTTAAAAGATTTCATTTCTGACACGTACGGACGCCAAGTAAAGAGGGAAAAAAAAGGAAGAAACCTCAGTTAGACTTCCAGGTAAACAACCAAACTCATTAATAGTGTCCATCTCATTGAATCCTTCAACCAGCCTTTCTTGCCTTTTGTAGTATTCAGCAATTTTGCCCTGTTTCCCTGTAAATTCACCCAATAGAACAGAAAGTCATACTGGAAAAATGAATTTGATTATATGAATCACCCCCTTACTCTCAAAAACCAACTCCAGGGAGGAGAATTGCCCATTTTCCTCGAAGATGCTTACATACACGTTTTCGAGAATCAAACTAGTTTATCTTTTAACACTAATTTTTTCATATATTTTGAATTGTCACATAGTTTTCAAATATACAAAACTAAATTTCCAAAAAAACTTGATGATTCCACGCCTAATTTCGCAGTCAGACTTAAACTGTTTTACTCTCGAATTCGAATTTGATTATATGAATCAACCACTTACCACTATACGCCCAAAAGCTAATTCAAAGGAAGGAGAATTGCCCAATTTCCTCGATGATGTTTACATACATAAAATGGCTTAAAAAGAGAACCAATGAGGGATATATCATACTCCTTCTGTCCCATTTTATTAGTCACACTTTCGAGAATCAAACTGATCTATTTTAAAAGTAATTTTTTCATATATTTTGAATCGTCATGTAGTTTTCAAATGTATATAGTTTAAATTTCAAAAAACTTGATGATTCCGCCTAATTTCGAACTGTTCCACTGTCAAATTCGAACTGTGCCATGTAAATTGAGCCCCAAATGGAGTACAACATATACATACTTGGAGTAGGAAGTAGACGACGGACACTGAAGCAGTGATGATCGGAGGAACGACGGCGTTCCGGCAGATGAAATTCGTTAACGTTAAGCCTCCATGATGACTGAATCTGATCAACCACAGCCTGAGCAGCCGGAGACAGTAGTTCCGTCCTAAAACTGTCGTACAGAGGGCCCTCATTGCTGCCGCCAACAACATTACTCCCATTGCTTTCCATGTTTACAGTAGTAATATAATTTATGGAGTAATAATGTTTGTTTATATAGTAGGACTCATCATGTCATGCATGTCATCTGCGGAGGCAAATTCAGAATTTGAAGATGACAGCCGAATGTGTGTAGTTGAAACACAGATATTTCATTTAAAAAATATTATCAAATAAATATAAAATCGAAGGTATTATAAATTAAATGAACACGTAAAGTTATTGTGTGGATCCGCCTCTCATTGTTTGCCACAATTTTTTTTATGATAAAATTAGATAACAAAGTATATTTATATATTTGAAAGTTCTTATAATTGTTGGAATGTTGTGAAATTTTAAAGATATTTTTTAGCATGTGTCAAAAAATTATTCTTTCTTGTTAATTTCATGTTAAATCAAATATCTAAGGAAAATAATAGTATTAAAATAAAAATTAAATTACTTTTAGTGCATGTTAGAGTCAATAGTCGTCATGCATTTCATAATTTACTCTATTTGTAGCACGACAAGAGTCATCCATCCACATCCACATTTTTTTAACCTATCGGGTTGATGATGAAAATGCTCAATCACTTGAATAAGTCTCGATTACTTGTTATGAGTGACAGTTTAGTTTTAATTAAAGTTGGAACCTTTCTTCTTCAATAATGATAGAGGGATACTACTCTTTTCGAGTTCGTATGTCTTATCTACTGGCAAGATGGAATTGGTAGATGAGTTTGCATGTTCTGTCGAAATTAGTACCTTTGATCAAAATTGGATATCTGTCTCAAAAAATCAAAATTTAGTGATTCAAATAGACTAAAATTTCGAACTCATAAACTTTAAATCTTGACTTCTACTGGTATATCTTATCAGATAAGAAATACAGAATACGTGGCATTCAAACTTAAATGAGCAAGAAAACCAACTACTCCTCTTATAAACTTTGCTGCATGAATCTTGCATCATTTCTCTTTCTTTTTCTTGCTTTATGATGCGTCATTCTCCATTATACAATAAAAAACAATGCATGAAAGTGAAAAAGAATACGCACTAACTGTCCTTTCCTATTCCAAGTGCTTCATAAAAGTACAAATTGGAAGCAACACTTATCCTAGAGACGAGACTTTTTCAATTGAAGTAGAGTGGATAGTCTGGTGTATTATAGCTCTTATCGTACATAAAGTTCGAAGAAGAATTCGATTAGAAAGATTTATAGCTCTCACCATGAATCTTTGATGCAACAATTGATAGACCCAAAACTCTTGCATACCTGTAGAGAGCAGAACAAGGTAGCTAACCTCTTAGTCAAGGGGCCAAAAAGCTGATCAAATTTTGCTAGTTCCTCTGATGTTTGCAAATGAGGCAATTTGGGTAAATACACTAGGAACTACGTTTACAAGGAAAATCTTGGCTCATAATAGCAATTTGATAGCAACCAATGCTATTTCCTCTATCCATCTTTAGTTGACCCCTATTGACTTAGCACAAAGATTAAGTAGTTTTACCAAATCACTCTTTGAATATAATTAATACAATGTATTAAAAAATATAATAGAAAAATAACTATAATTAATTACAAGAGTAAACTAGAAACTAATTGTAAAATTATCTCTTAATTTCATAGACTGAATAAGTATTATTGAACATCTTAAAATGATATAAGGGTCAAGTAAAGTAAAGATGGACTGAGAGAGTACAATATATATATTGGGAATAGTACTATTTCTTCATTTTGTAATGTTAAGTTCTTTTGCTAATAATATTATCCAACTAAACAAAACCCAGAAAAAGAAGTTTGGCAATAAGTTAACTGGATAAGTTAACACTTACCAGAATAGGCAAGTTCTTTTCTATTTCTCTAATGCAAATGCGGCTAATGCAACAGCAGATGCAAATTTTATGCTCTCCTTTTAAGGGAAAAAATTCCCGCTGCTCCATAGCAGCAAGTGTACAAAACTACATCCATATGAAAAGACGTATATAATCATACATGTCCAATTGTTCCATTATTTTAAACGCAAATACGACAGTAGTGAAACTCAATCCATAACCAAATCGGAGCATTATAACTCCACGAATTTTTTAAATATATTGTTGCTTGCGCCAAATTCTGCAGTAGCTCCTATCTCGTCTTTCATTTGGTGGCTGCTACCAACGCCATGTGCTCTATGAGGTCCAACACTCGGTTGCTGCAAAGATTAGAAGTACAATACAGCTTTGTCAACAGTTCTGCGCTATAGTAGTATGGACAAGGTTTCAATTAATTGGTTCACAGATAAAAGGTCATACCTGTAACCCCACTCATTATCATACCACGAGACAAGCTTCATGAATGATTTGCTCAGGCCTATACCAGCTTTAGCATCAAATATGCTCGACCTACATATCAGACCAATTAATTAGTAATTCAGCAAGCTTCAAATCAGCAGTTGAAGTAGTATATCATCCACAGTTCTGTCCACTTATATACAACATGACGCTGTCCTCTAATACCCGTGTACTTAGAGCATGTTTGGATTGGCTTTTGGCTTATAAGTGAAACTTTGGATGCGCACAGGGTAAACCCCCGCTCCAATGAAATTTACCCAAATATTTCAAAAGTGCTTAAAAGCTATTTTGGCTTAAAAACACTAAAAATACGCCCAAATCCAAACAGGCTCCTAATTTATAATACCACCCCTTCTTTCTTTTTTGGATAATTGTACTTTAGGGTACACTACTTAATGACAGCATTGCCAAATGACTAACTCATATAAGTGTAGTTACTTTTTAAGAGGAATTTTGTATTGTTAATAAATCAATCTAGCATCATATTAAAAAATATGTTCTTTATTGAGCAAAAGTTGAGATACTGGCTACTCCAAAAGGTGTATTTTTTGTAGGGATTAGTTATACAAGGATTATTTCTCATCCATTATTTGGTTTAGTGTATTCAATAACAATTCTGTCTTTAACTATTCATGTATTATAACCCTGATATTGCTAATAGTGCCTAATACTATGGGTTGCTACTATAGTTTTACACCCCCCACATAATACTAAATAGGATGTATTAGTTATATATACCCTGAGAACACTACCAAACAAGGTATTAAATAATAATGTACTCTCTCTGTCAAAGTTCATATGACTCACTTTTCTTTTTACCCGGTCCCAAAAAGAATTTCTATATGTAGAAACAAATTAACTTTAAAATATCCATTTTACCTTAATGAAATAATACAAATATCTATCACTTTTTTTTTTTGATTTGCACCGGGTGTCCGAGTCTCTTAGAGCCCCGACTTTGTAGAAACAAAGTCTTCCTTTCTTTCTTAATCTCCATGCCAAGTCAAGCTAACTCATATACAATGGGACGGAGGGAGTATTATTTTCTCTAACACATCCTACCAACAACCTCTTAGTCAAAACGTGTCTTATAAAAGAGCACCAGAAGCTCAGATATTACTTCATCATCCTATTCAGATGAAGTGTCCTGTACAAAAGCACCAGAAACTCAGATACTTTATCCTCCTTTATTCAGATGAGATTGTTCAACTACCCATATCATCATATTCTCCTTTAGTTATGTAGTTGAGAAGAGGAAAGCATATCAACCCTTGTCCTCTTCGATATCTAAGGCAGCATTTTTAAGACGACAAACATTCTGCTTGCATGCATAATTTACTGAGTTGCAGCAAGAAATCTTCCACTTCCGCAAAATAGAAAAAGAGAACCAACTGTCATGCAACTCCACTAACAATCTTCGCACATAGAGGGACATATTTTGCTTTCCGCTAGTAGTGTTCCACTGTGACCACCTTTTATGAAGCTTTAGAATGAGAAGTTATGATCACAGATAAATTATTTCAGACCGAGAAATTCCAGAAAGCTAGCTGGTGCATGGTTAGAGACTCGGGCAACGATCGGCCTGCCTTCTTTTACTCTTACCCACTTTAATACCCAGATTTGACTGCAGCAGAATTCGAACTCATGACATGCACCTTTTAACAAATATAGCTCAGCTTTTTGCATTGTTTTTAAAAATATATATTTTTGCTCTAGCATTCTTTCAGGTCATGAAAGTGGAACTCTTTGAGCATCACACCAGCTCTGGGGCAATAATGGAATGAGAATTTCCTCATTGCAAATAACATGTTTTACACTTAATCTGGTCAAAGGTGCAACAGGAAACAAATATATGGAAGCAGTCAGAGAATATGAACTTCTGAAGCACATTGCATCTCCCTACAATAGTGTAAAAACCTCAAAGCCATGTAGGTGCATGACCCCTATTCTCTAAGATAAGTGTGTTAGAGATCAAAAGAGAAGAATGAGCAAATCTACCTGGAATCGCCAACAAAATCATTTGAGACAACATCCTCGTCTGTGTAACCCAAAATGCCTTTAAGCGGACCCTCTGATGCATACCTAGAGCAAGGAAAGCACTAAATTAGGCAAACTAGCCCAAAAACACGACTGTCCATTAAACAAGAGCCAGATGTATAGAGCATATAGAAGGCATACTTTATCACTGCTTTCACATCATCATAAGAAGCATTTTTGTCTAACCGGCAAGTCAAGTCCACAACAGATACATTAGGTGTTGGGACACGGAACGCCATTCCAGTGAGCTTCCCATTCAATTCTGGCAGAACTTTTCCTACTGCCTATAATCAAAGCGGAACATTTGTCTTCCATCACCACCATGAACTTGCCCCCTCTCCCCCGCCCCAATAATGAAAAAAAAGAAAAGAGAAACAAGAAAGGTAAATAATATGTCCAGAACTTATGTAATACCTTAGCAGCACCAGTTGAACTAGGGATGATGTTCTGTCCTGCACCACGGCCTCCTCGCCAATCCTTCATTGATGGCCCATCAACAGTCTTTTGGGTAGCTGACCATGACAGCAATTTAAATTCAACATAGGGAGAATGAAAACAAACAAAAGAGATGATAGACATGGTTCACACACATGTTAAGCAAGAAGAACATACCTGTTGTTGCATGCACAGTAGTCATCAATCCCTCAACAATGCCAAACTCTTCATGAACCACCTGCAACGAGCAACAGCATGGTAAGGACCCTAAAAATTGGACAACAAGCAAATCATCTGTGGTTGGTTGTTCAATTAAACCAATTCTTAAGTCAAACCTTGGCAAGGGGAGCAAGGCAATTGGTAGTACAGCTAGCATTAGAAACAACATCCATGTTGGCCTTGTAAGTTTTCTCATTCACTCCTACCACAAACATAGGTGCATCAGCTGATGGCGCTGAGATTACAACCTTCTTTGCACCACCCTACATAATCAAACAAAAGTATCAACACGAAGAACTGCATGAATAAGGAGGGCAAAGAAAGAGTGTTTAAGGCCCAGCAATAGCAAGTTCCCAACCTTCTTATGTGCTGAGGCCTTCTCAACAGTTGTGAAGACACCAGAAGATTCAACAACATAATCTGCACCTAAATCACCCCATGGAATATCTGCGGGATCTCTGCATCAAGAGAAGTTTGCATGAGTGATTAGCAATAAACTAACTTGATTTATTTTATTGCTTCACTTGTAACTTAACCATCATACCTTTTGCTACTGACTTTAATCTGCTTCCCATTGATTTCCAAAGTAGACTCATCCAGGACACTGATAGATCCACTGTAGACTCCGTGAGTAGAATCATACTTGAGCATGTAAGCCTAAAACGAACGAACAGAAAATGTTACATCTTAAAGCCAGAAGGTTTTTCTTCTTCAGATATGATAAACTCCATTCCTCAAAACCCCTGTGCAGGAGCTTAACAATGGCCCTTCCCCACTTTGCTTCCTTGGTATAAATTACAGTTAGACACTCTTCTAGTCTTCTTCAATTCATTACTAGGCATAGACACTCTTCACTAATATCCCTCCCCTGTCAGCTATACCTCAGAAGTTACTTGCAGAAGTTTATAAAGAACGATAGAGAATGGAGCTATTTTGCAGGAAAGGAAGGTGTGGCTCCATCAGAAGATGAAAGCATCAAATGGATCACAAGAGGAGGAGGAAGTGATTCATAGATACAAAAACAAAAAGAAACAGAAGGATCTGCAGATCATAAGCTAGGGTTGCCATTTTTACCAGTAATTGTTTGGAAACAGTGTTAACTGTTTGTTTAATGATGGTACTTTTCAAATTTATCCTTATTTATATCAAGAAAGTCAATACACTTGGCAACCTTTCCTATTAAGGTAGGTCTTAATGCTTGAGTTTGACATAATAACATCAGCAGAAGTCCTAGCGATGCAATATTTCTTTCTACGGAGCTTATATACTGGGGAACTTCCTCTACCAATCCCAATTTCATGCAGAATCAAACACCATATTTTCATGTGATATATTCTTACCATGTATTTTGCATCAATAAATGGGTCATTAACTGCGATGACCTCAATATCATCCCTGAATGTTGCAATTCGTAATACCAATCTCCCAATTCGTCCAAAACCTGCAAGGCTTGAATATCTTAGACATGCATTTACTGTGGTTTCTGTGACAACTGTATATGTTCACACAATAAACTTGATAAACTTCTACAAGGGACATAAAATCGAGAGACATCAGAAATGAATAACCACTAATATTTTCAACTCTGGAACCTTGAAAAATACGTAATCCAGAACAAAGCAAAATAAAAAAAAGAAACATACCATTTATACCAACCCTTGTCTTCCCACCACTCTGTGACCCTGAGCAAACGCCAAACAAATTCAAGCATCTCAGCAATATGTCCTCTTGATCATCAAATCACGAGGTTAAACGTTAGAAATGTAAGAAACCTTACTTGGAACTGTTGGAGGCAACTCAGTAGCAATTGCTCTGATGGGTTGAATGCTGCCGGCACCAGCTTTTCTGCAGGTTAACTATTTTACATCAGCTAACGAAAAATATTTACATTCATTTCCTAAACTCCTAAGAGAATGATTTCGACTCAACTGTACGGACGTAGATTGCACTACTGAAAGAGCATCTCCGAAGATGGACGATTGTAACTTAACAGAGTTAGTACTGTAATGAAGACCCGGACATGATGCCTGAACAAATTCATAAAAAGCAGTCAAAAAGCTTCCATTAATAGCTAAACTTGATCATAACCATAACCATAACCACAAGGACAATAACATATGCCTAAAAAATATACTAGTCAAATCAAATGCAGCTTAAGCATAGATTCATCACCAAAAGCGTAAAAATTCAGATCGACTGGTAAAAGCTTATGACGAACGCAAGTTGACGAAAAAATGAAAGAGAGATCTAAATAACAGCATATACATAGACATACCTGTGATCGATTAGAAGGTCGAAGAAGGGAGGCGGTAGGTTTGAGAAGAGAAGAGAAGGCCATTTGTGCAGTGGAAAATGGAAGAGAGTTTGGTGAATCTCTCTCTCTCTCTCGAGAATTGCAACGCGAAAAACCCTAGAGAGAAAAGAGTATAGGTATGAAGAAATGAAAAAAATATATAGTAAAATGACAAGTAGCGTAGCGGAGATTCTTAGAATAAGCTGGCGCCCTCTATTGAGTAGTATTGTGTACAGTACAAACGGAAGGGACGGAAGGAGAGTAGATGATGGGCCGGGCCGGGTTGAGTCCGCGAATCAAGCATGTTGGCAGTTGGGCCCGACTTCATGTCCATTCAATTGCTTTTTGCTTCTTTTTGACTTGTCAACTCTTTTTAGTTTTCCACCCGGTGTCTAATGGTACCTTAGAGCCCACCTATATCCGAACTTCTATTTGATACTCACCTTGAAGTCTAATTATAGCTGAATTTGTGTCGCGTAGGGCGCCATATGGGAGGAAGTACTCTCACCTTGGAGCCCTACTATATTCGGATTCGTGTTTGATACCCACCTTGGAATCCGATTATATTTGGATTCGTGCCGCTTAAGGCACTACTTGGGAGGAAGCACTCCCACTGTGGAGCCTGACTATATCCGGATTCGTGTTTGATACCCACCTTGAGCCCAACTATACCTGAATTTGTACTATGCAGGGCCTCATTTTGGAGGAAGCACTCCCTATCAAGGATCCATTTGGGAGGAAGCACTCCCTATCAAGGATTTTTCCATTCCCAGGGAATGAACCCGAGACCTCTGGTTAAGGAAGGAACAACCCCATCCGTTGCACTGCGTCCTTGGGTGGTGTTAACTTTTTGTTTTGTTACATTTCCATTCAGAATCGACGTGTTTGTTTAATTTGTGCACCACATTCTTTGGTGGTGTCAACTTTTTATTTTTTTACGTTTTCATTCAAAATCAGCATATTTGATTTATTTTAATTTGCACCGCATAAAATTTATTTTAGAAAACATTTTGTATTAGAATTCGAATTAAAAATCTCTTATTAAAGAAAGAATGGTACAATCCTATTTAGTACATCACATTCTTTGAAATGACTTGTCAACTTCAAATGCTCTTTCCTATCACTTTTTGAGGATAGAAACTCATGTATCACGTGGGAGTTGAATTCAACAAAGTCCAAATGTCCAATTTAGCACAATAGTGGACAAAATAAAATATACTTGTAATTACTCTCTTTATTCGAATTTATTTGTTAATAAATTATGAAAGGATATTTTTTTTAATTATTATATCCTCAAGTTGTTTGTATTAAATTAATATTTTTAAAAAATATAATGAGTAAATATTTTGAAATTCTATCAATTAATAAAGATAAAATTGTAAATTTATTATGTCAATTATTGTTTTTTTAAGGTAATTTTTTATGATTCTCATAACGTAAGGAGATTACTATCTCTACTCTTTTTCAATTTATAAAAATCTCTTAAATTTGATGAAATCAGGATACATCTAAAAACGTTCTAATACATAACGTCTCAATTTTAAGAAACATCTCTCAACGTTCTGATATATCATGTCTTGATTTCAAATACATCATTCAATGTTATTGTATATGTCCTACTACATCGCGTGAAGTGATGTATCTAAGAATATGAATTTCTATAATTTTTTTAAATGATAAACAATATTGAAGTATATAATAAAATAAACGGAAAAGGGTCAAAATTGCCCTTGAACTATGCAAAATAGACCACTTATACCCTCTATTAGATTTTTGGACCAAAAATACCCCTGCCGTTATCTTAAGAGACCACAAATACCCCTCAAGGGTTAACAATGCACATGTGGCAAGCCATTTGACACTAATTCCGCCACCTAAGCTGCCAACTAGTATATCATATAAAATTAGATTTTAAAAAAAAAATTTAAATAAAAAATAATTAAATATTTATTAAATTTTAAATTAGTAGAAAATATATTCTATGATACTAAAATTTAATAAATATTTATTAATTATTT